>JASDQU010689188.1:10095-24632 GCA_032191745.1 Picea mariana
TAATAAGGGATTTTACGCATAACATGGGGATTTGTCTATGGCTTAACATTTCCTAAAGGTAAATATATTGTAAGAAAGTTTATTGATTAGATAGTAAATATTCAAGCATTCTTTACTTTAGTTGTGGGATAGGAATACAAGGTCATATTATTTACCATTTTAGTTACATTATACATTCATTCTGAATCAATAATTTTGAAATGAGTGAATAAAAAACTAGACAAACTCAACCTAGCAAATTTTTTTTTTCTGGCAAGGCAAAGTTCCACCCTAATCCACACATTTTTTTGAATTTTTGACAATTGATGTAACACCCAGTTCCACTGATCACATTTTTATACAGACTTATTCTTTGAGGACACTTGCGAGTAAGTGATCTGGTTATGATACAATATGATTATGCTTTGATTATGAGCTATATTGTGATGTCATTGAGATTTATATGTTATTTTTAGATGTATACGTGACATGTATTATGATGAGTTTTCATGAGTGTGTAGGAAATGTGACAGGTTGAGGATGTTGATGGAATCAATGGAATTTCTTGGACTCCAGAATGAGTCAGGGAGTGGATTTGTATTTTGGTTTGAGTATTTGATTTACATGCATGTATTATATGATGATTCAATATGGATATTATGTATATGGATTATTGGCATTTTCCTTGTCAATGGATGCAGGCATGGTGATGCTTTCTAATCCGACTCGCATATGGAGTAAAGGGGTCATACAAAGAAACCAAATCGATGAGGGAGAGGTGTGGCAACGTCCCTGTCATAGTATACTAGCACTCCTGTCATGACCTGAATGAAGGTTAACGATTACCTCGTTCCGAGAGGTCCACGATGTCATGAGGACAGACTGAGATAGTTGCTCATGAAAAATTCTAAGGGGCACACAATAAAGAAGAATCTTTATTCTTTATAAAATCCCTTAGTCTCTCACAAGGTTGACCAATGGAGTATTGACTCCAAGTTTCTAACAAATTTCCAAACTAGTCAATGGCGAGTGGCACCCTTGGAGCACATAAGTGAGTATTGAAGGGAACATTGCGCAAACAAAATGTGAGTCAACAAAAATCTAGAAGGCCTAGAAAATTAAAATAAAATACTTAGACATTGTTAAAAAGAGCATAAAATTGATTATTAAATTATAAACAAGGAAACTAACAAAGATTCTAAGTCTAAGAGGTTTGATTAAATTAAAACATTAAAAGGGAATGAAGGGAATTATACTAGTAAGTTAAGTAAAAGAAGAAATGAAAATAAAGTTGGGTAGATGCACATGTGTGCATGAAAATAATAAAAGAAATTTTTAAATAAAAAGAAAATAAAAACATGAGAAAATAGGTGGTCCACATAGAGTAGCATCTTGAGTCAATCAACCACTAATCCTAACTAAAAGAAGACTCCTAATCCAACTCAAACTGAAATTTAGTTAGGGGACACAAAATAAATGAGGGATTTGGGAACTAAGAGACAACTAAGAGGAAAAATATGGACAAATTGGGGAATGTGAGGAAAAATGTCTAATTAAATAAAATAAAAAGAGAATTAACATGTGCAACTTGGGGAGATTGTGACAAGTGTAGTGGGTGAATAATCCTTAATTAAATTATTAAAATTGATTAATTGTGCATGAGAGGAAAAGTGTCATTGCAAAAATTCATATAAAAGTAAAGGTGAGGAAGAGAGAGCTTAACCAACTATTGGATGAATGTTATGCTGCTAAAATTTTTCTTGAGTAGTTTACTTCTTGTAACATCTCACTCTTGCGTGCACTGAGCGAACGTATCCCTGAGGACACTTGCTTGCAAGTGATCTGGATTATTATACTATCGGTCATTCGATTATGATTATGAGACATTATGGATTGACGATACGTTATTTTATTGTATTCACATAGGCAGGTGCTATTGACTGGGTTCTCCTGAGTGTGCAGGACTTTGGACATTGAGGATGCAGAGGCATCAATGATTATTGATGTGACACATGTACATATGATTAGATGTTATGATGATTGATTATTGTTGCTGACATGATTCATTGATGGATGCAGGCTGATGATAGCTTTTCAACCAGACTCACATGTGGAGTATTTGGGTCACGCAGGACAACCAAAGACTTGAGGGAGAGGTGTGGATAACAGCCCTGCCACAGCCTACTAGCACTCTTGTTGTGGCTCGAACTATAGATTAACGATTACCTAGTTCGAGAAGACCCATGATGCCATGAGGGCAGACTATGATAGTCACTCACGATGATTCTAAGGGGCACGCAATAAGGCATGGGTCTTATTCCTTAGAGGCCCTTAGTCTCCCACAATATCACTTGGCGGAGTATTGACTCCAGGGGTTTTTGACATCTACCAAAGTCAGTCAAGAGGTGAGTGGCATCCTGGGAGCATGTAGTGCGTCCTGAAGGGCACGTCGCACAAGGACAACAGAAAGAGGCGAGTGACACCCTTGGAGCACGTAGTGCGTCCCGAAGGGCACGTTGGCAAGGAAAATGGAAAGAGGCGAGTGACACCCTTGGAGCACATAGTGCGTCCTAAAGGGCATGTCACATAAGGAAAACAAAAGGAGGCGGGTGGTACCCTTGGAGCACGTAGTGTGTCCTGGAGGGCACATCGTGATTTATTTGTTAAGTGAATAAACCTAGTCGGCCTTAAAATGAATGATGTGATAAGTAATATTTATAAACAATTTTTCCCTAATGAAAATGTCACCCAACCTAGTGAAATTAAACCTAGTTCTAAGTAGAACATGTGGTCAAAAAAAATAATAATAAATAAACATGTAACGAGAAGGGGGGTAGGAAATTCAAATTAATTTATTAAAGTCAAATTATCTTGGAGGATTAAAATTTTAGAAAGGGAAAAGGTTGTTTTTATCTATTTTTGCTAATTTAATTTTAGTTAAAAAGAAAAGAGGGTAAATTGTTGTTTCATCTACACTTGCTAAATTAATTTTTAATTAAAAAAAAAAGAGAGAAAGGGGTAAATGGTTGTTTTATCTACACTTGCCTAAATTGATTTTTATTTAAAAAGGAAACAGAGGGAAACTTGAAAGAAATAGGAAACTTAAAGAAAAAGGGGAAACCTAAAGAAAAGGGGAAACATAAAGAAAAAACTGAATGTCTAACTTAGTAACGAATCTTGCCTTGGGAACTTGCTATTTATGAACTCAACTAGGAATTAAGTAAGGAGTAAGTCATTAAGATTTGTAAGGGAATTTGGGACACCAAGGAGCGTTTTAGGAATGCTTTTAGGTGGGTGAGGGAAATATGAATAATTTAAATACTTAATAAAGTTAATTTTCTGGTGCAACTAGCGGATGGGTGACATGTGTACGTGGGAGGTTTTTTTCCTAATTAAATTAATGAAAAAGGAATTTAATGGGAATTTGGGAAAATAATTACTTAAAAATTCTATAAAAAGGATGGAGGAGGAGGAGTATGCATCTCATATTTTTGTGTAACGTTACACTGCTGATTTGTTTTTTTGACTGAACTTTCTCTTGTGGGAGTTGGGATACCCAACTTGGGTAACGAGTGGTAGCTCAACCTTGCGAGCGAGTTGGGTTCTTGTTGTTCTCTGGTATTGTGTGCATGGCCCTTTTGTGGCTCGGGGGGCTCAGGGGGAATAATATTACCCCTAATGTTGGTTGGGAGGTACCGATGAAGTCACATCAGTCGGCAAGTGGGAGTTGGATGGAGTGTGCACAGGACAAAAATCACAGAGTATTCACGTTTGGCTAAGGTACGTTGGTTTAAGTTGTTACTTGCAATGAAATTTAATTTACACATGTTATTTCTTTGTGTGGGTTTTATTGATTATTATGAAGAGATTGTGTTTTTATCTTTCGTCCCTTATCCCTTTAGTCATCAGTCAGTGCCTGAGCAGTTGACTAGGAGCCGAATCGGTGGTCGTCACTTCAGTGTTTAAAGATCTATAGATTCAAATGCCCGCTTTTCTGTGCATGGATGATGAGTGAAGGATAAATTTTGCCCAGTTGTCTATACCTTACTTATCTCTGTGTTGATTGATTCGTGGCTGAATGATTTGTCTTTACGCCTCCTTATGAATGAGTATCCTTGCGTTTGATTGATTCATTGCTGAATGATTGGTCCTTGCGCCTTCTTGTGTTGAGTATCTTTGTGTTTTTGTGTGAGTATCTCTACGCTTTATCTATGCAATTCCTTGGTATAACCTCTGCGATTTTATTGATAAACCCCAACACTTTGTTGGATATCATACCTACAATTTTAATAATGAATCCCAGTACTTAGATTGGTCCTTTGATTGTGATTTACATGTATTAATTGCGATGTAATAAATTAACAACGTTTTTAAGATGTAGTGACTGCTATTGTAATATATAGTGAGTGTGTTTTTATATACTGAAACAATGTTTTTATTGTATATATCAATTATAAATTCACCCTAGCGATTTTACCTCGTAGAATCTCTTTTGATAGAGTTCATATCTCCCCTTTTTTTTACATGCAATTACCACAACGATTTTACCTGGCAAAATTCCGTTGATAAAGTTTTATCTCTTTTTTTTTAAATGCATTTACCAGAATGATATTTTCCTCTTCATTTTTTGAAATGCATTTATTTACTCTACGTTTTATGACTATTGATTGCAATTTACCATTTTTATAGTCAGCTATTACCATTTGCTATTGACTGCGATTTACCATTTTTATAGTCAGCAATTCCCTTTTTCTATTGACTGCGATTTACCATTTTTATAAGTCAATGATTACCATTTACTATTGACCGTGATTTACCATTACACAATGATATTTATGGTAGCATTATCATACAACGAGTTTATGATAATGATTTTCATGTTATTAGATAACAATATTGTTGATTTCTTGAGTTACAAGACAGATATACATTTAGACAATGATTGGGTTAATTCCTGGATCAAAAGGCAACGATATATATATTTATAATGGTTATAAATATGACAATGTCGTTACTTCCATGTGACTGTGTTTTTATAATGGTTATAATTATAATGGTTAAATATGACAACGTTTTTACTTCCATGTGACAACGTTTTATAATGGTTTTAAATATAACATTGATATCATAATGCTCAACAATATCCTTTTTAACTCAGCGAAATTTGTAATATTTAGGCAACGAGTTTTGTATTACTTACACAACAATTTTTATCATTTTTAAACAACGATTTTTGGTAATGTTTGGACAACGAGGTCATTGTTAGACTACTGGTAGAGTTAATCATAGTAGCTCATTGATTGATTATGAATTTGTCCTTACCAATAGACAACAATTTGGTAATATTTAGGCAACGAGTTTTGTATTACTTACACAACAATTTTGTCATTTTTAGACAACGATTTTTGGTAATGTTTGGACAGCGAGGTCATTGTTAGACAATTGGTAGTGTTAATTGCAGTAACTCATTGATTGATTCTGAATTTTTCCTTACCAACTTAACTTGTACAATAATAAACTAAATCCTGTGTTCGATCATAAGATTTCAAATCAAGCAAATTCAATCTGCAAAGGTACGTGGGTGTTTAAGTTTTTACCTTATAAATGTCCTTTGGATATCATAAATAAATGAATTAATCTGCTTATCGAGGGATGGTGCGTACACCTAGATTTATTTATATTCTTAAAACTAAGTTAAGGAAACAAGGAAAAATTAAGGGATGTTTAAGCGATGGTTAAAACTATCTAGAGATGAATAAGTTAGTAGTCTTTCATATTTACAATTATGTATGGCCACCTGATTTGGATGAAGTTGGTGTATTACTTGCCTTTAGCGAGTACGCATGATCCCTACTAATCTGTAAGTTAGGATTGGGAATCTGATAAAAGAACTATGGAAGAATTAATGCAATTAAGTAAATGCAAAGTCACGACACCACTACATAAATAGTGTAAAGGATTAATTCATTATGTATTTGTTTATGTAAAATCATTCTTACTAGGTGAACATTGTAGAATGAGAAATAACTTAAGTGAGTTACTGAGATATTGGAGGATTGACTCTTTAGACTATAGATAGTATTTGAGCGAGTAAAATTCATTTGAATGTAATAGTAAATGTTAGTTATTAATTACGTCATGGAAGTGCATTAATAATGTAAATTATGAAACATTAATAGAGGAGGTTGCAATGAATTGACACAGAAAGTGATATCATGTGGTTATATCCTTATATTGAATAGATATGATGGTTATAGTAGTCACATTTCCTTTGTGTCTCGTTGACTCATCAATTGGGTGCTTGGGTCTAGTCTTCATGTTTTTGATAGTTAATTCGGTCTCCTAGCACGAGGGATTTAGCTTGGGTTAAGGGTCCAGATATGTTATGTTGCACCGTAGTTACTGTCACGCCTATCGCCTTATGAATGCATGGTTCTTGATGAGGGGATCATTGCGCGCCCTGATGGATAGATGTGAATGACAACCTGGTCAGAGTCTTGTGATTTTTGATGTGGGCATTTGTTCGCTGTAATTGATGTTGGTACTTGATTCAGTAACGCCTCAATGCGTTTGGTTTGCGCGCCATAGAGGTTTCTATTTACTAGTCGCTGAATTTGTTGTGTCGGGTGGTGGATGTTGTCCTTTAGCTTGTAGGCTTTGTCTTTCTTGTGTTGAGCGGGTAGTCATTTTTATCTGTCTATTGATTATCACATGTTTTTCCCAGTTGTAGGTTGTGCTAGTGTGTTGAGTTGTTGTTGTCTATTGCCTGATATGTGTGCATTGTGTTCGTCGTCAAGTTGTGTGGTTTAACTACTGTCATCATTGCCTTCCTACCTAAAACAAAAAACAAATTTCACTTGCTTGCATCACTCATATTCATAATGATGGGGTCATTACATATGGTATCAAAGTAGGTTCAACCCTGTGACTGTGGATCGCTAGGCTTTCCATTGCAGTAAACCCTTGAGTATTAACCTAGTGCTAATTAAAACTTTAACGTGTCCATGTGGTGATCTCGATTAGAGGATGCCGCAGAGGTTCACAACATGGTTCCGTGGAAGGAGGTGAGACACCTCTTGAAGTTACCGTTCTTTAGGAATCTAACCCTCAAGGGGAGGAACAAGTTCTTGGGATGGATCCGATTGCTGTAATGGATGATGATGGTATGACAAGGTCCTTCTAGGTATTTTCAGAGGCATCGATCCACCATCTATATTGAGATGAGGCCAGGGTGCTTGTACCCCCAAGGGTCCATAGTGCACCCCATCCAGTACCGTTATCTTTCACCGAGAACTCGAGAGGGATAAGTTCTCAAGTCCATGATTGTCGCAGATGTCTTAGCCCTCGAGGCATGGCTAGAGATCAAGGCAAAGTGCTTCACACTTCATGATTACAACCTCCAGCATGAAGGTCCGCAGAGCGGTCATTCAACTGAAGGGGAGCACTCTTCTATGATGGAAGACACTCCTGCCGTGATTGAACATGGAAGTCGAAGACGTGTCATGGGAATTGTTCGAGGAACAGTTCCGAGAGAGGAACAGAGCATCTGTATTATCTGGACCCACTACCATGGGAGATTTGGGCAAGGCCCATCGGATTCATGCGATGGTGAATAACCATCAGGAAGAGCACCAGTCGACTATGCTCAAGAAGTCAAGTACTGTCGCTGACCAGACCCTTAGTATTTTGATATATCCCGGTGCTACAGAGAGTTTCATTTATGAGGCAACGTTAAAAATAATTAAGGAAAAGGAAGTCAAACATGACGAGTTTAGCCTTGTAGAAATTGCTTCGAGATCCAAACAGAAGGTTAGGGGAAAGGTTACGGGTTGTAGCCTTAACCTGAGGGAGTTTGTCACCAGGGCCAACCTATACATCACGATCTTAGGATCTTATGACGTCATGATCGATATGGACTGGTTGGAATCACATGAGGTGATACTCAACTGTAAGACGAAATGGTTGAGCTTGGTCGATGATGAGGGATAGAGACGCGTGATTTTAGGTTGGAACTAGGGGGTTTCCTTGACGTTCATCTCTTCCTTGTAGCTAAGGAAGAGCAGGCGCAAGGGATGTAAGATTTATGTGATTTGGGAACTAAGAGTATTCTTAAGCGAACTTACCCTCTTAGTTCCCAATGAGGGATTTGGGAACTAAGAGACAGCTAAGAGTAAAAATAGGAACAAATTGGGGAATGTGAGGAAAAATGTCTAATTAAATAAAATAAAAATGGAAATAACATGTGCAACTTGGGGAGAGTGTGACAAGTGTAGTGGGTGAATAATCCTTAATTGAATTATTAAAAATTGATAAGTTGTTCATGAGAGGAAAAGTGTCATTGCAAAACTTCATATAAAAGTAATGGTGAGGAAGAGAGAACTTAACATACTATTGGATGAATGTTATGCTGCTAAATTTTTTATTGAGTAGTTTACTTGTGGAGAGTTGGGTTGCTTACTTGTGCAAGAGGTGGAAGTCTAATTTCATGCTATTGTTTTATGTTTTTTGTGTGTGGCCCCTTTGTAGCTCGGGGGGCTAAGGGGGAAGAAGAGTACCCCTATAGTTGGATCATCCACATATTTTACTCTCTGAGTTACGATATTTCTATGGTTCTGGTTAAATTATGAATTGTTAAGTTTAATGTCAACCTTCATTAAGGACAGATGATTTATTCCAAACAGTATTCTGATAATTTCTAAATGATTATTGTCGTAAATTATGTGCGTATGGGCGAATGTTGAAATGAATTTTTATATTCTGAATTTTGGATTTATAATATGAAGAGAATTGTAGTATTACTGTCCATTTCCTTGTGAATGACCAATCGATATCATTGACTAATCACATGAAAAGAAAGGAAAAAATTGGTATTTATCATCTGGTTACTTATTGATTAATCAAATCCTTTAATTATTTACTGAGTTGAATATTTTATCCTTCAACATTATCATGTTAGATTCATGTTGATTAATTAAGAAAAATATGTACTTCAACATGTAAACAATGTCTAAAGTTAACAGTAATTCAATATGTCACCTGCACACCAGAAATGAAACATAGTTGAGAATGATTATCTACTTTATTCAGTCTCTTGTTCTGCTTACCTACACTGTTAAAACCCTCAACATAGGAGTTCAACTCCAGCACTCTCCAACAGATAAGCTTCGTAAATAGAGTTGTGAATTGTAATGTAGAAGTCCCTTATATTTAGCCAAAATTTTAACGTATCCGGATTGAGGAAAGCTACATATATGGCCTTATGATAATGCTCCCTTAAATCGATGCAATCATATATTTTTTTCTCTGACTCTGAACTAAGAGAGGAAGGTCCACCATAACTTTATTACTGGTTATGATTATTTTCCTACTAGTCGTTTCAGTAAGATATTAGCTAACGTTCTTATGTTGATTTAATTTTCGATCCTTTAAAATTCCTTATACTTATGATAGAATTTCTACATAACCTGATTGTCTCATGTTTCTCTTAATTACTGAATGGTTATATGGATCCCTGGTGGATAAATATGAATGGACAAAACTTATTTATGTTTATATACATAATTAAGGTTTGTAAATAAATATTCTTTTCTACGTTCATCAGCCACAATTATGTGATTATGCTAGTTTTATAGATTAAGGATGATAACAACAATAATGATAATAAGTTCCATAAACAAAACTTATTTATGTTTATATATATAATTAATATCCCTAATGATATGTAATATAAATTATGGAATAATGAATCTTACATGAGATATAATTATTGTATATAAAATCTTAAATCGGAAATCTTAATACGGCTTGGTAATTTATTAATAACAAGATGCGCTCGTCGTATATATTGTAATGCAATAATATAATCATTGGTACTTGGTGACGGTTCTAGGTAAGTCTTTAGATTAGCAAAATCTTTGAGAATTTTATTGATAAGAGAAGTGGTTGAGTGGAAGAAAAAAAAATTAATAATATATTTAATTATCAAAGGAGAGTAGTTTCAATAGTTTGCAATGGGAGAAGAGAAGGTTCAACTTCATATTTTTAGTAGAGAAGACGAGAGTGAATACTAGCTCGTGTTTAAGGAAATTGAGATTGAATTCCATTTTGATCATCCTACTCTAAATATTGTGAATCGTGAAGAGACTAAGACCTCCATATTGTAATCCATTCGCTAAATTCACATTTTATTCAATAAAAAAATACATTATATAAATTTCCTTGTGTTTTCTGTTGTTTGCATTATTAAATCTATCATATTTAGTTTTGTAGCATTTCCATACTATGTTTGCTTGAGTAAGCTAATTCCATAGTTGTTTCACTATAATAGTGGTGATCCAGTTCTTTGGCCTGTTAGAAAACCACAAAACTTGTTTTGTGCATCAACTTGTATCAAATCAAGGTTTAGATTTGGTTGAGAACTTCCAGAAGCATCGGAATTATTTCTCTCTTGAGATTTGGGTTCGGTGAGATCACTTCATGTGCAATCGTGGCAGCAAGGAGACCCGAGAGAGGGTCATTTCAACTTTTTTATGTTGAAATAAAAGTGGTCAGAGGAAATGTCAAAATGAAGGCTTGTGAATGGTAGTTTTGTTGGGAAATATGAGAAAACTCCTAAGGATTATTCCACAAAGAGGAGCAAGTCAATGAGGTGTGTGGAACTGTGAATTGGAGGAATTGAGAAGGAGAATTGAAGAGTTAGAGAACACACAAATTAGATATGTTGGAGCCATATTAGATTCAAAATTAGAAGATGAGATGGAGCAAGAAAGAAACGTTGATGAAAGACACCCAACTTCTTGTTATGATGGTATTCTAAAAACAAAGACTCTCGTAGATTGGATAATAGAACTCAAGAGATATTTTGAATATGGGAATGTCCTAGACCACAATAGAGTTTGTTTTACAATAAAAATTTTCAGAGGTTATGGTATTCTCAAAACAAAGACTCTCATAGATTGGATAAGAGAACTCAAGAGATATTTTGAATATGGGAATGTCCTAGATAGCAATAGAGTTTGTTTTAAAATAAAAAATTTCAGAGGTCATGCTACACTTTGGTGGCATGTTGTGTAGAAAGATGGAGTAGAAAAGTAGTAGGAGAAGATAAAGAGTTGGAAGAAAATGGTGAGTAAGATCAAGGAGAAGTTATTTCATGTTGATTACCAACAAAATTTGTGAAAACAAGAACAAAATATGAAACAAAAAGAGGCCTTTGTGTGGGAGTATACTAAATATTTTTTCAAAATTTCACTCTGATTAGGACTTAAAGAATTAGAGTATCAAAGGTAGTGAGGTATGTGAATGGATTGAAGTTCCAAATTAAAGATGAGATGAGTACCCATTATTTTCGAAGTGTGTATGAAAGATATCATATTTTTTTAAAGGTGGAGGAAAAATTTAATAGGAAGTGGCAACGAAATTGTAGAGGGGGGAATATTGGAGGTAGAGGAAGAGCAAAGGTTGCAAGAGGACATTCTAGTGAAGGGAAAGACACTAACACATCCAGTAGTGAAATTTCCAAAGAGGACAACCATATTGGTATAGGAATATGCTTTGGATGAGGCAAGAGTAAGTATGTTATTACTCACTACATATGTGGAATGGAAGGGCACAAAGAATATGAATGCCCAAAAAAGCACAATCTAGGAAGAAAGAATGAGGTCAAGACTCATGTCATGCAGGTAGGTGAAGCACTAACCGCGAGAGACAATGTTGTGGTACCTCAGCATGAAGAGGATGAAAACCTTATGTTTAGAAGGGTGTTACTCAAACCTGCAAAGAATTCTACGAAATAACCTGAACAAAGGAAGAGAGATTTCAAAACTAAATGCAAGGTTAAAGGTAAATGATGAAATTTGGTCATAGATGGTAGGAGTACAAAAAATTTGGTGTCCATAGAGGTGATTTATAATATGAAATTAAATTTCATCCCTCATCCCAATCCATGTCAGGTTTCATGGTTACATAAAGGTCAACAAGTCACTATGACAGAGAAATGCTTATTGAATTTCCAGATCGACAACTTCAATGACAAAGTATTTTGTGATGTGGTGGAGATGGACACATGTCATGTATTACTAGGAAGACCTTGGTTGTTTGATAGGAAGGTTCTCCATGATGGTATGGAAAATACATATGATTTCAATAAGGATGGAAAACATTATAGGCTAGAGTCAATGGTGAAATAGGAGACAAAGAAAATGGAAAGTAGTGATATCGGGGGTAGTGGCAATAAAAGTGGTCATGTAATGTTGTGCACAACCAAAGAATTTATGAAGGAAGAAAAGAAGTAGAAATTTTGTTTGGCCATAATTCCAAAGAAGGTAAAAAATGATGAGGAGAAGAGTTACGCGCCAATGGAGATTCAACAATTGTTGGATGAGTTTGCAGAGATTGTTACTGATGATATACCAATGGGAATGCCTCCCATAATATGTATTTCACACCAGATTGATTTGATTCCAGGATCAAGTCTACCTAATAAGGTGTTGATATAAATATTATTTTAAGGTCTTTAATATAACATCATGAGGATAAATCCTCCTGCATTTTTATAGAGGTGGTACTCCTCTTTATAGATACATGGAATATTGTTCTTCTAAACATAAATGAAGGAAATAGAAAATCCAACCAAATATTCCAATGAAACCTTTATATATAGACTCTTATATATAGATATACAAGTTGTTATATATAGATCTACTTGTCAAGCACATCATATCATTCAAGAAAAAGAGATAAATATGTCTGCAAAGATTTGTATCTACAGGGTTTGGAGTCTTCTTTCAACAAATATTATGCCTTCCTTTTGAAATGTTGTGAACCCAAAATCAGTTATGACTTTGCAAGACGAAAGAAAAGTAAAATGGATAGGTCATCAAAGAAATTTACATGATCACTTCATTACAACTAAAAAAATATTTTGATGAACAATACATTTGAAATCTCATGCTTTAGTCTCAAAGTCTAAAAAATTACTAATGTAATGTCCCGAAATAGCTCTTTGTGGGAGAAATTTATAATAATATCCCAAATTTAACAAGCTTAACAATGTCTGGAAAACGAGGGATGAAACAACCTCAATAAATTCTCAATGACAATTACATAAACTAAATTCAATGCATTTTTCTTTTTACAAGCGAAGATTTTTCTTCTCTGGACCTGAAATATCATGAGAAATGAATGGAAGAATCTAGAGAAAGAACTTACTAGACTTAAATATTCATGTTGTCAAACTGTTATAGCAATGTTTTCCACACTACATGCATCTTTCTTTGATGGCCTTCCCTTTCCCCCTACAAACTCAAGTTCCCATTTTTGTTCATTCCAGAGTAAAAAATTTGAATTTTTGTACATATTCCCTTGAAAGTTTGAACTTCTTGTGTTCATCCACCAAGCTCTTCTATATTGAGAAGGAGAAACTCAATTAATCCTACTACTTGTGAGATTTCCTTTGTGAAGGATTGAAGTGGTGAAGGCCCAATTGGAGGGACTTAGTTTCTCGGTTCTGATATGTGTCATTGCAGAGGTTTGTCACCTATGTACTTTTGTTGATTACATTAATACAAATACTCTTTTCGTGTCCAATTATATGGTGTGAATATTTGTATTACTTTCCATGGGCATATTTGTTATACATGTTAATGGATTATGCTAGTTTATATGCTAACATTCTATATAATTTCTATATTCTTGTGTATCTTAGTTGTTGAGGACAAGTTGCAGGCATCAAGATTTCAGTCGTGAGCTCAACCGTGGTCTTGTTCGGACGTCTGGATGAGGTAGTATTCTAGCCTTCTATTGTTATCATTTTTATTTATCTATCATACTTGAGTTTAGAGTTGATTTCTGGGTGTCGTTCCATATGTTGTGGTTTACCCCTTGCCATAGAGATTTTCCTCATAACATAATTGGAGAATCCACTGGGGAGATCTCTCTTTTGGGGTATTGGGTTATTTTTCTCATTTATTTCTCTTTGTTTTCCTGAGTTTATATGTCGCATGTTGCTTTACAACCTTTATTTTTCTTTTTATCCAAGTTTCTTGGACTAACCCTTTCCCAGGAAGTGTCTTCTTTAGCATACACAGGATTTCCATTCATAGTTGCATACATATGCGGGTTGTATATCTTTAGGGTCTATAAATACGCCTTTGTTCTCTGAACATTCACGTACACTATCTTATGATCCTTTTTGGTTGAGTTTAGTGTTTGTTAGGTGTGTTTTTTGTTGTTGTTGAGACTTCTATTGGTTAAGGTTGGTTGTCATTGATGTCAACCCTTGAAGAAAGCCCCATAGCACAAAGGTTTGGGTAATGTAACCAATATTTTTTGATGTAAATATGACTCATTATTGTTTTGTCATGGTTGATAAGAAGTAAATATGGATGAACTCCAAAGTGGTCCCCTTATGGTGAAATCCCTCACGGGAAGACGCTTTGTGGAGTAAGAGAACCCATGCTTAATTGTGGAATAATTGTTGATTAAGGTTGGTTTTCATTGATGTCAACCCTTGAAGAAAGACCCGTAGCAAAAAGTTTTGGGTAATGGACCCAATAGTG
>JASDQU010689188.1:24682-38873 GCA_032191745.1 Picea mariana
TGGACTCCAGAATGAGTCAGGGAGTGGATTTGTATTTTGGTTTGAGTATTAGATTTACATGCATGTATTATATGATGATTCAGTATGGATATTATGTATATGGATTATTGGCATTTTCCTTGTCAATGGATGTAGGCATGGTGATGCTTTCTAATCCGACTCACATATGGAGTAAAGGGGCTATACAAAGAAACCAAATCGATGAGGGAGAGGTGTGGCAACGTCCTTTTCATAGTATACTAGCACTCCTGTCGTGACCTGAATGAAGGTTAACAATTACCTCGTTCCGAGAGGTCCACGATGTCATGAGCACAGACTGAGATAGTTGATCATGAAAAATTATAAGGGGCACACAATAAAGAAGAGTCTTTATTCTTTATAAAATCCCTAAGTCTCTCACAAGGTTGACCAATGGAGTATTGACTCCAAGTTTCTGACAAACTTCCAAACTAGTCAATGGTGAGTGGCACCCTTGGAGCACATAAGTGCGTATTGAAGGGAACATCGCGCAAACAAAATGTGAGTCAACAAAAATCTAGAAGGCCTAGAAAATTAAAATAAAATACTTAGACATTGTTAAAAAGAGCATAAAATTGATTATTAAATTATAAACAAGGAAACTAACAAAGATTCTAAGTCTAAGAGGTTTGATTAAATTAAATCATTAAAAGTGAATGAAGGGAATTATACTAGTAAGTTAAGTAAAAGAAGAAATGAAAATAAAGTTGGGTAGATGCACATGTGTGCATGAAAATAATAAAAGGAATTTTTAAATAAAAAGAAAATAAAAACATGAGAAAATAGGTGGTCCACATAGAGTAGCATCTTGAGTCAATCAACCACTAATCCTAACTAAAAGAAGACTCCTAATCCAACTCAAACTGAAATTTAGTTAGAGGACACAAAATAAATGAGGGATTTGGGAACTAAGAGACAACTAAGAGGAAGAATAGGAACAAATTGGGGAATGTGAAGAAAAATGTCTAATTAAATAAAATAAAAAGAGAATTAACATGTGCAACTTGGGGAGATTGTTACAAGTGTAGTGGGTGAATAATCCTTAATTAAATTATTAGAATTGATTAATTGTGCATGAGAGGACACGTGTCATTGCAAAAATTCATATAAAAGTAAAGGTGAGGAAGAGAGAACTTAACCAACTATTGGATGAATGTTATGTTGCTAAATTTTTTCTTGAGTAGTTTACTTGTTGTAACATCTCGCTCTTGCGTGCACTAAGCGAACGTATCCTTGAGGACACTTGCTTGCAAGTGATCCAGATTATTATACTATCAGTCGTTCGATTATGATTATGAGACATTATGGATTGACGATATGTTATTTTATTGTATTCACATAGGCAGGTGCTATTGACTGGGTTCTCCTGAGTGTGCAGGACTTTGGACATTGAGGATGCAAAGGCATCAATGATTATTGATGTGACACATGTACATATGATTAGATGTTATGATGATTGATTATTGTTGCTGACATGATTCGTTGATGGATGCAGGCTGATGATAGCTTTCTGACCAGACTCACATGTGGAGTATAGGGGTCACGCAGGACAACCAAATACTTGAGGGAGAGGTGTGGATAGTAGCCTTGCCACAACCTACTATCACTCTCGTTGTGGCTCAAACTATAGGTTAACAATTACCTAGTTCGAGAAGACCCACGATGCCATGAGGGTAGACTATGATAGTCACTCACCATGATTCTAAGGGGCACACAATAAGGCAGGGGCCTTATTCCTTAGAGGCCCTTAGTCTCCCACAATATCACCCAGCGGAGTATTGACTCCAGGGGTTTTTTACGTCTACCAAAGTCAGTCAAGAGGTGAGTGGCACCCTGGGAGCATGTAGTGCATCCTGAAGGGCACGTCGCACAAGGAAAACAGAAAGAGGTGAGTGACACCCTTGGAGCATGTAGTGTGTCCTGAAGGGCACATTGCGCAAGGAAAACGGAAAGAGGCGAGTGGCACCCTTGGAGCACGTAGTGCGTCCTAAAGGGAACGCCACGTAAGGAAAACAAAAGGAGGCGGGTGGTACCCTTGGAGCACGTAGTGTGTCCTGGAGGGCACATCGTGATTTATTTGTTAAGTGATAAACCTAGTCGGCCTTAAAATGAATGATGTGATAAGTAATATTTATAAACAATTTTTCCCTAATGAAAATGTCAACCAACCTAGTGAAATTAAACCTAGTTATAAGTAGAACATGTGGTCAAAAAAAATAAAAATAAATAAACATGTAACGAGAAGGGGGGTAGGAAATTCAAATTAATTTATTAAGGTCAAATTATCTTGGAGGATTAAAATTTTAGAAAGGGAAAAGGTTGTTTTTATCTATTTTTGCTAATTTAATTTTAGTTAAAAAGAAAAGAGGGTAAATTGTTGTTTCATCTACACTTGCTAAATTAATTTTTAATTAAAAAAAAAGAGAAAGGGGTAAATGGTTGTTTTATCTACACTTACCTAAATTGATTTTTATTTAAAAAGGAAAAAGAGGGAAACTTGAAAGAAATAGGAAACTTAAAGAAAAAGGGGAAACCTAAAGAAAAGGGGAAACATAAAGAAAATGTTGAATGTCTAACTTAGTAAGGAATCTTGCCTTGGGAACTTGCTATTTATGAACTCAACTAGGAATTAAGTAAGGAGTAAGTCATTAAGATTTGTAAGGGAATTTGGGACACCAAGGAGCATTTTAGGAATGCTTTTAGGTGGGTGAGGGAAATAGGAATAATTTAAATAATTAATAAAATTAATTTTCTGGTGCAACTAGGGGATGGGTGACATGTGTACATGGGAGGTTTTTTTCCTAATTAAATTAATGAAAAAGGAATTTAATGGGAATTTGGGAAAATAATTTCTTAAAAATTCTATAAAAAGGATGGAGGAGGAGGAGTATGCATCTCATATTTCTGTGTAACGTTACGCTGCTGATTTGTTTTTTTGACTGAACTTTCTCTTATGGGAGTTGGGATACCCAGCTTGGGTAACGAGTGGTAGCTCGACCTTGCGAGGTGAGTTGGGTGCTTTTTGTTCTCTGGTATTGTGTGCATGGCCCCTTTGCAGCTCAGGGGGCTGAGGGGGAAGAATATTACCCCTACTGTTGGCTGGGAGGTACCGATGAGGTCACATCAGTCGACAAGCGAGGGTTGGATGGAGTGTACACAGGACAAAAACCACAGAGCATTCGCGTTTGGCTAAGGTACGTTGGTTTAAGTTGTTACTTGCAATGAAATTTAATTTACACATGTTATTTCTTTGTGTGGGTTTTATTGATTATTATGAAGAGATTGTGTTTTTATCTTTCGTCCCTTATCCCTTTAGTCATCAGTCCGTTCCTGAGCAGTCGGCTAGGAGCCGAATCGACGGTCGTCACTTCAGTGTTTAAAGACCTATAGATTCAAATGCCTTCTTTTTCGTGCATGGATGATGAGTGAAGGATAAATTTTTCCCAGTTGTCTATCCCTTACTTATCTCTGCGTTGATTGATTCATGGCTGAATGCTTTGTCTTTATGCCTCCTTATGAATGAGTATCCTTGCGTTTGATTGATTCATTGCTGAATGATTGGTCCTTGCGCCTTCTTGTGCTGAGTATCTTTGTGTTTTTGTGTGAGTATATCTACACTTTATCTCTGTGATTCCTTGGTATAACCTCTGCGATTTTATTGATAAACCCCAACACTTTGTTGGGTATCATACCTACGATTTTAATAATGAATCCCAGTACTTAGATTGGTCCTTTGACTACGATTTACATGTATTAACTGCGATGTAATAAATTAACAACGTTTTTAAGATGTAGTGACTGCTATTGTAATATATAGTGAGTGCGTTTTTATATACTGAAACAATGTTTTTATTGTATATATCGATTATAAATTCACCCTAGCGATTTTACCTTGTAGAATCTCTTTTGATAGAGTTCATATCTCCCCTTTTTTTTACATGCAATTACCACAACGATTTTACCTGGCAAAATTCAGTTGATAAAGTTTTATCTCTTTTTTTAAATGCATTTACCACAATGATATTTTCCTCTGCGTTTTTTGAAATGCATTTGTTTACTCTACGTTTTATGACTATTGACTGCGATTTACCATTTTTATAGTTAGCTATTACCATTTGCTATTGACTGCGATCCACCATTTTTATAGTCAGCGATTCCCTTTTTCTATTGACTGCGATTTACCATTTTTATAAGTCAATGATTACCATTTACTATTGACTGTGATTTACCATTACACAACGATATTTTATGGTAGCATTATCATACAACGAATTTATGATAATGATTTTCATGTTATTAGATAACAATATTGTTGATTGAGTTACAAGACAGGTATACATTTAGACAATGATTGGGTTAATTCCTAGATCAAAAGGCAGCGATATATATATTTATAATGGTTATAAATATGACAACGTCGTTACTTCCATGTGACTGTGTTTTTATAATGGTTAAATATGAAAACGTTTTTACTTCCACGTGACAACGTTTTATAATGGTTTTAAATATAACATCGATATCATAATTCTCAACAATATCCTTTTTAACTCAGCGAAATTTGTAATATTTAGGCAACGAGTTTTGTATTACTTACACAACAATTTTTGTCATTTTTAGACAACGATTTTTGGTAATGTTTGGACAATGAGGTCATTGTTAGACTGCTGGTAGAGTTAATCACAGTAGCTCATTGATTGATTATGAATTTGTCCTTACCAATAGACAACAATTTGGTAATATTTAGGTAACGAGTTTTGTATTACTTACACAACAATTTTGTCATTTTTAGACAACGATTTTTGGTAATGTTTGGATAGTGAGGTCATTGTTAGACAATTGGTAGTGTTAATCGCAGTAACTCATTAATTGATTCTGAATTTTTCCTTACCAACTTAACTCGTACAATAATAAACTAAATCCTATGTTCGATCATAAGATTTCAAATTAAGCAAATTCAATCTGCAAAGGTATGTGGGTGTTTAACTTTTTACCTTATAAATGTCCTTTGGATATCATAAATAAATGAATTAATCCGCTTATCGAGGGATGGTGCGTACACCTAGATTTATTTATATTCTTAAAATTAAGTTAAGGAAACATGGAAAAATTAAGGGATGTTTAAGCGATGGTTAAAACTATCTAGAGATGAATAAGTTAGTAGTCTTTCATATTTACAATCACGTATGGCCACCTGATTTGGATGAAGTTGGTGTATTACTTTCCTTTAGCGAGTATGTATGATCCCTACTAATCTGTAAGTTAGGATTGGGAATCTGATAAAAGAACTATGGAAGAATTAATGCAATTAAGTAAATGTGAAGTCACTACACCACTACATAAATAGTGTAAAGGATTAATTCATTCTGTATTTGTTTATGTAAAATCATTCTTACTAGGTGAACATTGTAGAATGAGAAATAACTTAAGTGACTTACTGAGATATTGGAGGATTGACTCTTTAGACTATAGATAGTATGTGAGAAAGTAAAATTCATTTGAATGTAATAGTAAATGTTAGTTATTAATTACGTCATGGAAGTGAATTAATAATGTAAATTATGAAACATTAATAGAGGAGGTTGCAATGAATTGACACAGAAAGTGATATCATGTGGTTATATCCTTATATTGAATAGATATGATGGTTATAGTAGTCACATTTCCTTTGTGTCTCGTTGACTCATCGATTGGGTGCTTGGGTCTAGTATTCATGTTTTTGACAGTTAATTCGGTCTCCTAGCACGAGGGATTTAGCTTGGGTTAAGGGTCCAGATATTTTATGTTGCACCATGGTTACTGTCATGCCTATCACCTTATGAATGCATGATTCCTGATGAGGGGATCATTGCACGCCCTGATGGATAGATGTGAATGAAAACCTGGTCAGAGTCTTGTGATTTCTGATGTGGGCATTTGTTCATTGTAATTGATGTTGGTACTTGATTCTGTAATGCCTCAATGCATTTGGTTTGCGCGCCATAGAGGTTTCTATTTACTAGTCGTTGAATCTGTTCTGTCGGGTGGTGGATGTTGTCCTTTAGCTTGTAGGCTTTGTCTTTATTGTGTCGGGCGGGTAGTCGTTTTTATCTGTCTATTGATTATTGCATGTTTTTCCCAGTTGTAGGTTGTGATAGTGTGTTGAGTTGTTGTTGTCTATTGCCTGATATGTGTGCATTGTGTTTGTCGTCAAGTTGTGTGGTTTAACTACTGTCATCATTGCCTTCCTACCTAAAACAAAAAACAAATTTCACTTGCTTGCATCGCTCATATTCATAATGATGGGGTCGTTACATATGGTATCAGAGCAAGTTCAACCCTGCGACTGTGGATCGCCAGGATTTCCATTGCAGTAAGCCCTTGAGAATTAACCTAGTGATAATTAAAACTTTAACGTGTCCATGCGGTGATCTCGATTAGAAGATGCCACAGAGTTTGCATCATGGTGTCGTGGAAGGAGGTGCGACACCTCTTGAAGTGCACGCGCCCTAGGAGTCTAACCCTCAAGAGGAGGAACAAGTTCTTGGGATGGATCCAATTGTTGTAATGGATGATGATGGTATGACAAGGTCCTTCCAGGTATTTTCAGATGCCTCGATCCACCATCTATACTGAGATGAATCCAGGGTGCCTGTACCCCCGAGGGTCCATAGTGCACCCCATCCAGTACCATTATCTTTCACCGAGAACTCGAGAGGGATAAGTTCTCAAGTCCATGATTGTCTCAGATGTCTTAGCCCTTGAGGCATGGATGGAGATCAAGGTGAAGTGCTTCATGCTTCACGATTACAACCTCCAGCATGAAGGTCCGCAGAGCGGTCATTCAACTGAAGGGGAGCACTCTTCTATCATGGAAGACACTCCTGTCGTGATTGAACATGGAAGTTGAAGACGTGTCATGGGAATTGTTCGAGGAACAGTTCTAGGAGAGGACCAGAGCATATGTATTATCTGGACCCAATACCATGGGAGATTTGGGCAAGGCCCATCGGATTCATGTGACAGTGAATAACCATCAAGAAGAGCACCAGTGGACTGTGCTCGAGAAGTCAAGTACTATTGCTGACCAGACCCTTAGTATTTTGATATATCTCAGTGCTACAGAGAGTTTCATTTATGAGGCAACGTTAAAAATAATTAAGGAAAAGGAATTCAAACATGACAAGTTTAGCCTTGTAGAAATTGCTTCGAGATCCAAACAGAAGGTTAGGGGAAAGGTTACGGGTTGTAGCCTTAACCTGAGGGAGTTTGTCACCAGGGCCAATTTGTACGTCACGATCTTAGGATCTTATGATGTCATGATCGGTATGGACTGGTTGGAATCGCATGAGGTGATACTCAACTATAATATGAAACGATTGAGCTTGGTCGATGATGAGGGACAGAGACGTGTGATTGTAGGTTGGAACCAGGGGGTTTCCCTGAGGTTCATCTCTTCCTTGTAGCTAAGGAAGAGCATGCACAAGGGATGTAAGATTTATGCGATTTGGGAACTAAGAGTATTCTTAAGAGAAATTAACCTCTTAGTTCCCAATGAGGGATTTGGGAACTAAGAGACAACTAAGAGGAAAAATAGGAACAAATTGGGGAATGTGAGGAAAAATGTCTAATTAAATAAAATAAAAATGGAAATAACATGTGCAACTTGGGGAGAGTGTGACAAGTGTAGTGGGTGAATAATCCTTAATTGAATTATTGAAAATTGATTAATTGTTCATGAGAGGAAAAGTGTCATTGCAAAACTTCATATAAAAGTAATGGTGAGGAAGAGAGAACTTAACCTACTATTGGATGAATGTTATGCTGCTAAATTTTTTATTGAGTAGTTTACTTGTGGAGAGTTGGGTTGCTTACTTGTGCAAAAGGTGGAAGCCTAAGTTCGTGCTATTGTTTTATGTTTTTTGTGTGTGGCCCCTTTGTAGCTCGGGGGGCTAAGGGGGAAGAAGAGTACCCCTATAGTTGGATCATCTGCACATTTTACTCTCTGAGTTATGATATTTCTATGGTTCTAGTTAAATTATGAATTGTTAAGTTTAATGTCAACCTTCATTAAGGACAGATGATTTATTCCAAATAGTATTCTGATAATTTCTAAATGATTATTGTCATAAATTATGTGCGTATGGGTGAATGTTGAAATGAATTTTTATATTCTAAATTTTGGATTTATAATATGAAGAGAATTATAGTATTACTGTCCATTTCCTTGTGAATGACCAATCGATATCATTGACTATTCACATGAAAAGAAAGGAAAAAATTGGTATTTATCATCTGGTTACTTATTGATTAATCAAATCCTTTAATTATTTACTGAGTTGAATATTTTATCCTTCAACATTATCATGTTAGATTCATGTTGATTAATTAAGAAAAATATGTACTTCAACATGTAAACGATGTTTAAAGTTAACCGTAATTGAATATGTTACCTGCATACCAGAAATGAAACATAGTCGAGAATGATTATCTACTTTATTCAGTCTCTTGTTTTTCTTACCTACACTGTTAAAACCTTGAACATAGGAGTTCAACTCCAACACTCTCCAACAGAGAAGCTTCATAAATAGAGTTGTGAATTGTAATGTAGAAGTCCCTTAGATTTAGCCAAAATTTTAACGTATCTGGATTGAGGAAAGCTACATATATGGCCTTATGATAATGCTCCCTTAAATCGATGCAGTCAAATATTTTTTTCTCTGACTCTGAACTAAGAGAGGAAGGTCCACCATAACTTTATTACTGGTTATGATTATTTTCCTACTAATCGTTTCAGTAAGATATTAGCTAACGTTCTTATGTTGATTTAATTATCGATCCTTTAAAATTCCTTATACTTATGATAGAATTTCTACATAACCTGATTGTCTCATGTTTCTCTTAATTACTGAATGGTTATATGGATTCTTGGTGGATAAATATGAATGGACAAAACTTATTTATGTTTATATATATAATTAAGGTTTGTAAATAAATATTATTTTCTGCGTTCATCAACCACAATTATGTGATTATGCTAGTTTTATATATTAAGGATGATAACAACAATAATGATAATAAGTTCCATAAACAAAACTTATTTATGTATATATATATATATATATATATATATATATAATTAATATCCCTAATGATATGTAATATAAATTATGGAATAATGAATCTTACATGAGATATAATTATTGTATATAAAATCTTAAATCGGAAATCTTAATACGACTTGGTAATTTATTAATAACAAGATGCGCTCGTCGTATATATTGTAATACAATAATATAATCATTGGTACTCGGTGATGATTCTAGGTAAGGCCTTATATTAGCAAAATATTTGAGAATTTTATTGATAAGAGAAGTGGTTGAGTGGAAGAAAAAAAAATTAATAATATATTTAATTATCAAAGGAGAGTAGTTTCAATAGTTTGCAACGGAAGAAGAGAAGGTTCAACTTCATATTTTTAGCAGAGAAGACGAGAGTGAATACTAGCTCATGTTTAAGGAAATTGAGGTTGCATTCCATTCTGATCATCCTACTCTGAATATTGTGAATCGTGAAGAGACTAAGACCTCCATATTGTAATCCATTCGCTAAATTCACATTTTATTCAATAAAAAAATACATTATATAAATTTCCTTGTGTTTTCTGTTGTTTGCATTATTAAATCTATCATATTTAGTTTTGTAGTATTTCCATACTATGTTTGCTTGAGTAAGTTAATTCCATAGTTGTTTCACTATAATAGTGGTGATCCAGTTCTTTAGCCTGTTAGAAAACCACAAAACTTGTTTTGTGCATCAACTTGTATCAAATCAAGGTTCAGATTTGGTTGAGAACTTCCAGAAGTATCGAAATTATTTATCTCTTGAGATTTGGGTTCGGTGAGATCACTTCATGTGCAATTGTGGCAGCAAGGAGACCTGAGAGAGGGTCATTTCAACTTTTTTATGTTGAAATAAAAGTGGTCAGAGGAAATGTCAAAATAAAGGCCTATGAATGGTAGTTTTGTTGGGAAATATGAGAAAAATCCTAAGAATTATTCCACAAATAGGAGCAAGTCGATGAGGTGTGTGGAACTGTGAATTGGAGGAATTGAGAAGGAGAATTGAAAAGTTAGAGAACACACAAATTAGATATGTTGGAGCCATATTAGATTCAAAATTAGAAGATGAGATGGAGAAAGAAAGAAACGTTGATGAAAGAGACCCAACTTCTTGTTATGATGGTATTCTAAAAACAAAGACTCTCGTAGATTGGATAAGAGAACTCAAGAGATATTTTGAATATGGGAATATCCTAGACCGCAATAGAGTTTGTTTTACAATAAAAATTTTTAGAGGTTATGGTATTCTAAAAACAAAGACTCTCATAGATTGGATAAGAGAACTCAAGAGATATTTTGAATATGGGAATGTCCTAGACCGCAATAGAGTTTTTTTTACAATAAAAAAGTTCAAAGGTCATGCTACACTTTGGTGGGATGTTGTGTACAAAGACGGAGTAGAAAAGCAGTAGGAGAAGATAAAGAGTTGGAAGAAAATGGTGAGTAAGATCAAGGAGAAGTTCTTTCATGTTGATTACCAACAAAATTTGTGAAAACAAGCACAAAATATGAAACAAAAAGAGACCTTTGTGTGGGAGTATACTAAATATTTTTTCAAAATCTCACTCTGATTATGACTTAAAGAACTAGAGTATCAAAGGTAGTGAGGTATGTGAATGGATTGAAGTTCCAAATTAAATATGAGATGAGTAACCATTATTTTCGAAGTGTGTATGAAAGATATCATATTTTTTTAAAGGTGGAGGGAAAATTTAATAGGAAGTGGCAACAAAATTGTAGAGGGGGGAATATTGGAGGTAGAGGAAGAGCAAAGGTTGCAAGAGGACATTCTAGTGAAGGGAAAGACACTAACACATCCAGTAGTCAAATTTCCAAAGAAGACAACCATATTGGTATAGGAATATGCTTTGGATGAGGCAAGAGTAAGTATGTTATTACTCACTACATATGTGGAATGGAAGGGCACAAAGAATATGAATGCCCAAAAAAGCACAATCTAGGAAGAAAGAATGAGGTCAAGACTCATGTCATGCAGGTAGGTGAAGCACGAACTGCAAGAGACAATGTTGTGGTACCTCAGCATGAAGAGGATGAAAACCTTATGTTTAGAAGGGCATTACTCAAACCTGTAAAGAATTCTACGAAATAACCTGAACAAAGGAAGAGAGATTTCAAAACTAAATGAAAGGTTAAAGGTAAATGATGCAATTTGGTCATAGATGGTAGGAGTACAAAAAATTTGGTGTCCATAGAGGTGATTGATAATATAAAATTAAAGTTCATCCCTCATCCCAATCCATGTCAGGTTTCATGGTTACATAAAGGTCAACAAGTCACTATGATAGAGAAATTCTTATTGAATTTCCAAATCAACAACTTTAGTGAAAAAGTATTTTGTGATGTGGTGGAGATGGAGACATGTCATGTATTACTAGGAAGACCTTGGTTGTTTGATAGGAAGATTCTCCATGATGGTATGGAAAATACATATGATTTCAATAAGGATGGAAAACATTATAGGCTAGAGTCAATGGTGAAATAGGAGACAAAGAAAATGGAAAGTAGTGATATTGGGGATAGTGGCAATAAAAGTGGTCATGTAATGTTGTGTACAACCAAAGAATTTATGAAGGAAGAAAAGAAGTAGAAATTTTGTTTGGCCATAATTCCAAAGAAGGTAAAAAATGATGAGGAGAAGAGTTACGCACCAATGGAGATTCAACAATTGTTGGATGAGTTTGCAGAGATTGTTACTGATTATATACCAATGGGAATGCCTCCCATAATATGTATTTCACACCAAATTGATTTGATTCTAGGATCAAGTCTACCTAGTAAGGTGTTGATATAAATATTATTTTAAGGTCTTTAATATAACATCATGAGGATACATCCTCCTGCATTTTTATAGAGGTGGTACTCCTCTTTATAGATACATGGAATATTGTTATTTTGAACATAAATGAAGGAAATAGAAAATCCAACCAAATATTCCAATGAAACCATTATATATAGACTCTTATATATAGATATACAAGTTGTTATATACAGATCTACTTGTCAAGCACATCATATCATTCAAGAAAAAGAGATAAATATGTCTACAAAGATTTGTATCTACAGGGTTTGGAGTCTTCTTTCAACAAATATTATGCCTTCCTTTTGAAATGTTGTGAACCGAAAATCAGTTATGACTTTGCAAGACGAAAGAAAAGTAAAATGGACAGGTCATCAAAGAAATTTACATGATCACTTCATTACATCTAAAAAAATATTTTGATGAAAAATACATTTGAAATCTCATGGTTTAGTCCCAAAGTCTAAAAAATTACTAATGTAATGTCCCGAAATAGCTCTTTGTGGGAGAAATTTATAATAATATCCCAAATTTAACAAGCTTAACAATGTATGGAAAACGAGGGATGAAACAACCTCAATAAATTCTCAATGACAATTACATAAACTAAATTCAATGCATTTTCCTTTTTACAAGTGGAGATTTTTCTCCTCTGGACCTGAAATATCATGAGAAATGAATGGAAGAATCTAGAGAAAGAACTTATTAGACTTAAATATTCATGTTGTCAAACTATTATAGCAATTTTTTCCACACTACATGCATCTTTCTTTGATGGCCTTCCCTTTCCCTCTACAAACTCAAATTCCCATTTTTGTTCATTCCAGAATAAAAAATTCAAATTTTTGTACATATATGCAGACCACAATTAAATAGATCACGTATACGTAGGTTTCTCCATTGCAACCCACGTACATTGGGTTTTGTGCTCAAAAATTAAAAAATATGTCAGGTTTCCATGCCATGTCACAAGATCCATGATCCTTGACCTTCCATATACTGGAAACACTCCGACTCGACCCTTCAATTCCATTTGGAGGCTATAAATTGAGCCATATACAATCCTTCAACACATACATCATTGAGAGAAAAGACACTCTAGATAAATTTCACTTTAGATTGAGTCTGCATCCCTTTGCCCTTGAAAGTTTGAACTTCTTGTGTTCATCCACCAAGCTCTTCCTATATTGAGAAGGAGAAACTCAATTACTCCTACTACTTGTGAGATTTCCTTTGTGAAGGATTGAAGTGGTGAAGGCCCAACTGGAGGGACTTAGTTTCTCGGTTCTGATATGTGTCATTGCAGAGGTTTGTCACCTATGTACTTTTGTTGATTACATTAATACAAATACTCTTTTTGTGTCCAATTATATGGTGTGAATATTTGTATTACTTTCCATGGGCATATTTGTTATACATGTTAATGGATTATGCTAGTTTATATGCTAACATTCTATATAATTTCTATATGCTTGTGTATCTTAGTTTTTGAGGATAAGTTGCAGGCATCAAGATTTCAGTCGTGAGCTCAACCATGGTCTTGTTCATACGTCTGGATGAGGTAGTATTCTAGCCTTCTCTTGTTATCATTTTTATTTATCTAGCATACTTGAGTTTAGAGTTGATTTTTGGGTGTCGTTCTATATGTTGTGGTTTACCCCTTGCCATAGAGATTTTCCTCATAACAAAATTGGAGAATCCACTGGGGAGATCTCTCTTTTGGGGTATTGGTTTATTTTTCTCCTTTATTTCTCTTTGTTTTCCTGAGTTTATATGTCACATGTTGCTTTACAACCTTTATTTTTCTTTGTATCCGAGTTTCTTGGACTAACTCTTTCCCAGGAAGTGTCTTCTTTAGCATACACATGATTTCCCTTCATAGTTGCATACATATGCGGGTTGTATATCTTTAGGGCCTATAAATACGCCTTTGTTCTCTGAACATTCATGTACACTATCTTCTGAGCCTTTTTGGTTGAGTTTAGTGTTTGTTAGGTGTGTTTTTTTTGTTGTTGAGACTTCTATTGTTTAAGGTTGGTTGTCATTGATGTCAACCCTTGAAGAAAGCCCCGTAGCACAAAGGTTTGGGTAATGTATCCAATATTTTTTTATGTAAATATGACTCATTATTGTTTTTTCATGGTTGATAATAAGTAAATATGGATGAACTCCAAAGTGGTCCCCTTATGGTGAAAGCCCTCACGGGAAGATGCTTTGTGGAGTAAGAGAACCCATGCTTAATTGTGGAATAATAAGA
>JASDQU010689189.1:10901-32342 GCA_032191745.1 Picea mariana
AAATGGCAGCATCACCTTGCAATTTGAGATCTACCCAATGGGGCCAAGTATCTTCCCATGCTGATTTTATTTCTTTAATAAATGATTCAATACTAGGGCCATCACATTTCCCTGTAAAATACATCTTGCTATGAAAAACCCCCAAAAATAGAACAATAAGTTACGACAGAAAATCGCGGTTTTTTCCGGAAAAACTCTAAAAAACTGTTGAATTTAAAATGCTCATAACTTTACTTCCCGAACTCCGTTTCGATTGATTTTTTTTTTAAAATTGGGTATTTTTGCGAGAGGAATTCAAATACCCAATTTTTTTTCCAAATTCAGCTCGTAAATATTTATATCTGAACCTGAATTGTGCCGCCCTCTTTTTCTTCCCTAGAAAAAATTCTGCAAAAAGAGAAAACAAATCTTTTCTTCTTTGGCCAAGGAAAGTGCTCCGATACTCCTCTAGAAGTAGAACCTTCTAATAAGTCTTCTTACATTTATTATATCTAATTACCCATTTATTATATCTAACTACCATAGTGGGCCTTATTTAATAATATAGTGGACCTAGTCCACCTTACATTGAATGACCTCCACTATTATTACTATGGGCCCTCTGGGCCCCCCCACTACCTCTCTAGCTACCTTACAAGCATATCATATCACCATGAGTAGGATGGTCAAACTGAGAGGGTAAATCGGATGATTGAACATATGCTTAGGATGTATGTGATGAATAATCCATCAAAATGGGAAGACTACCTTCATTTGGTAGAGTTTACTTACAACAATGGGTATCGTGCATCTTTAAAGATGAGCCCATTTGAGGCACTTTATGGTCAAAAGTGCAACACACCAGTGAGTTGGGACAACCTAGCAGATCAAACAGTAGTTGGGCCAGATTTTCTCCGAGAAATGGAGGAGCGGATGGTAAATATAAGGCCGAATATAAAGGCTTCCCAAGATAGGAATAAAAGTTCCGTAGATAAAGGCATAACCCACAAAGAATTCAGAGTGGGTGATCACATGTTTCTGAAATTGAAGGTCATGTGCAATTCCCTAAAGTTAGGAAAGTGTTCTGAGTTAGTAGTATGCTATTGTAGGCTATTTGAAATCCTTTAAAGGATTGGTCATGTCGCTTATATGCATGCATTTCCTGTGTTATTGTGTATTCATAATGTTTTCCATGTGTCATTGCTTAAGAAGTATGTACTTGATTCTAATCATATTATTGATTAGAATGTGATTTAGGTGGAGCCAAAAGGTAGATTTCAAGTGCAACCGGTTTGAAAATTGGATCAGAAAATCAAGTAGCTTCACAATCGAGCCATGGAGTTGGTAAAGGTCCAATGGACCTAGTACGACCATGAGGATGTTATGGGAGTAGAGTATCCTCATATTTTTTAAGATTTTTGAAATTTTGTATGTACATGTGTAGATGATGCACTGAAGATAGTGAATAAATAAGGGTGAGGGGATTGTAATGTCCCTGATCCAAAACCCTTTGTAATTGTACATATAGGTTGGTGAGTCATTGGTACTAATGGTTTATGTAATGTATATATAGGATGGTGATTCATTGGCACCTAGTTTTGGTGTTGCGTGCATCTGAGTAAGTGCGTGGAGAATTGTTATAAAGACGGGGTGCGCACATTTTGTGTGTTGAGCGCACTTGGGAAAGTGCACACATTTCACCATGTTGGGCGCACTTGGGTAAGTGCACTGTCATGGCCTAGAAGTGCGCAAAGTTGAGATATGTGTGTGTGTGTGTGTGTGTGTGTGTGTGTGTGTGGTTTTATATGTTTTGAGGCCGGAGAGCCTGTGTGACTATTGGGATGGTGAGTCAGGATGTAGATAGGCCAATACACCTATCTGTGTAAATATAATCATGATTATTAATATAATATTACATCACTACCTACAGACAAACTCAGACGAAAAGAGATGGGGGGGCAACTCCACCAAAAAAGGGAAAAGGGGGGTGAGTCGTACGTCTTGGGGAATATTTTAATAATATTTCCGAAAAAGTGTAATGTGGATATGTTTTTATCCTAAGTTCTCGAGGGTAGGGAACAGGTCACCAAGTGGCTTAATGGTAATTCTAATGGTGGCAGGTGTAAGTGGAAGGTATGCAATATGTATTGTTGACCTTAGTGTATTTTAGGGGATTATTATTTGTTATTGGGAGAATATAATTATTATCCAGTTTTTCAGAGGATGAATGAATGTTGCAGGCTCTCATGAGTAGAAGAGGGTCAGAATGTATGAAAAATTTGATTATTACCTTCTCTACGCAAGAATATTGTAAGGAGTTGTGGTTGTAATATGAGTTTATTCTCGAGGAGATAGGTTGACAGACCATGAGCAGTCTCTCTAGGTGAGAGATTGGATGTTGAGAAGTGGTTGTCATACCTAGGAGCATACTCTCGAGGTGAGAGTATTGTTGATAATTCTTCCCTGGTACGTTGAGCATTAGTCGCAGGGCTCGAAGACTTCTTGTCCGATCTGTTGTTGGTAACCCTAGGAACGGAAGTGGGGCAACTAAGGGAATGTTGAGTAGAGAAGGGACACACTTCCTTGGGTGTGATAGGTGTGGGGGGAATGAGGGACTGTGGGATAGTTGTAGCAGCAGGCATCTAGGATTGAAAAATTATGTTGTGAGTCAAGCCTTAGTGTGTCACTAGAAGTCGTTTACCCTGGTGGAGTTTGAGCCCAGCTTGGGGGTGACTTGTTGCTAAAAGTTTATGAGCAACAACGTCTATGGCTGGGAAGAGCGTCTAAGTCAAGGTTGCAGTTGGTGACTTTCATAAAATATAAGTGTTCTTAATGTGTTTGTATTGTTTAAGGTGTGTGTGTTTATCTATGTTTGACATGGGTTAATTCTTATATGTTTTTGCATATAAGTATTTGTTGTTATTCTATTTAATGTTGTTTGTACATGTAAATATGGTGCTTATAGCCCGTATTTGTAGTTGTGCATGAGTATGTATGTTGATGATAGCCTTGCATGTTAAGTTAATCTTGTGATTTTGGTTATGAGTCTTCAAGAAGAGGATTGGGTAGCTGGGTGCGCAGGAAAGTATCATGTGTGCACCAAGAGGTTGGAATTCATGTGTGTATTTAAGGAATAGACCCCACTCATAATGAAATTAGAAGAGGCACATGATGCCTAGATGGATGTGTGTGCAGTTATGTTGTGTGATCAGTATGTCAATTCACACAATTAGTGAGTTAATTTTGATGCTTAAGTTTGTACTAAAAAGTGAATATTTCTTCTGTTATTATAAGTTGTGTGGTGTGACTCAAGCTTGGGATGATCACGTTACTTCAAGTGATACTTCACGAACTTGTGTCAAAGTAGAATATGCACATAATATGACCCATACAATCGTGCACCTCCAACTAAAATATACGAGCAACCAAGAAAACACATTGGACTGTGTTCATCATAAATATCTACCCAAAAAATATCAAATCAACCCATACCTTTTATTTAAAATTGAGCTTGAGTGGATCTTCACAGTTCCATCGTTGGGTTTGCTTGAATGTCTCCATGAACTAGCTCATACCCTAGAAATTTCACCACAATAGTCATTTGTTCAATAGAATCATGTAAAATCCCAACCAAATCTATGTCATTCCTCTTATTAAAAGCAAACCTAAGTGGAAATTGTCTTGCAGCTGATTAATTTTTCCAATAATCAAGATTCAAGAGAAATGTCTCCTTTCCTTCACCCTTGGAACAAATTATGACGACACAACCACAATTTTTTAACACAACCTGCAAGAATGTAGGCCTCCACTCCTAGACTATGTAAAAATACTTCACTCTGAGTTCCTTTCAATGGTTTCCCGCCACATTGTTGTTTTCAACCACGCGTGGAGGAGAAGATTGATTGTCCCTCGCAATAGTGCATGTTAAGTATTCTCACATAGTAACCTTAAATGTATCACGACAAGCCATGGAACTATAAATATTAACAATTAAAGCATAATATAAGCAAATGGAGAACACAAAAATACCAATAGAAACCCAAATCTCCATCTTATTCACTAAATAGAAGCAAATATGGTACAACTGTAACTCCCTTTCCTATGATAGGGGAAGGGGGTTGAATCTCTCTCAAATTAGGTCATGTGCATGCAATGCATTCTCCAATATACAATGAAGGATGAATGAGCAAAAGATATGAAAGGGAACCCCTAAAAGCTATCTCATCCAATATATACTACTAACTCTCTAAAGGGATCAAATGCCTCATGTTCACCCAGAGGGAACACATGGTGGATGTCAACTCACCTTGTCCCACTAAAGGGGACAAGGGAATTTTTCATCCCCTCATGTCTCCTCTCTAAAGTATATCAAATACATAGGTATATATCATGTGTAAGCCTAATTCATGTGAATCAAGCACATCCTTCATAACATGACCTAGTCCAAGATGCATGCACCCTCTAATGGAATCAAGAGCTATGTGTAGTGCATCTCCCAAGCGGAACTTGGTTGATGTCAAGAGTTTTGAACCTAGCACCAACCACGTGATCCATTGTCAATAATCTACATGTGTGACAAAAAACCTGCATGCACCCAACAAACATGGCATCTTGACATGCAACAATTATCTCATGTGCAGATATAGAATCAATAAATATCAAGATCAGTTCTATGAAATGACCATCTTTCTGTGGAAAATGTTTTCCGTATTCACTCAATTTCAACTATATCTCCTTCACACAAACTATATAATCTTCAATTCTCTCAAAGGAGAGATGATCAAGAGAGATAAACGCTTTCTCAATCTACATAACCTAACTTTCATTAGTATTATCCAATAAAGTATTTAGCTTCTTTCATATTTGATTTGGACAATAGATCATGCTTGTTATGAAAGCGAATCTCCTTAGAGATGTAGGTCATTGTGACTCTTACAACCTCATCCTTCTTCCCATCAATGAAAAATATTTGTTGATCATCCATCAAATTCATAACCATTATAAATTGTTAAAGCACTTTACTCTTCAATAGTGTTTCCATGTCTCGTGACCATATACCATAATTGTGGCAATTCAAACCACAGGTTCTTGCTTGGAACTCATGACCACTCTACAAATATAAACCCTAGTCTAGTCTTTGAGTTGAAGCCTTGATTCAATCTACCAAGAGTGATCTGACTCAATATAAGAATATGCAAGTGATAGCCTCCAAATGACTTATGGAGAAACATGTTAGGTCTAAAACCAATAGCTTTGATATCATGTTGGAGAAAAAGGAAATTTGTACATTTTAAGACTTATACATTTCAGGAATAAGTAGTTTCTAAAGACATCGTGATAACACTTAAGCACAAGTTAGCATAGATCAAAATACATAGAAACACAAAAAAATCATAAAGTTATGATGTGATAGACTCATACACACAACCATCTATACATAGACCCAAAGTACAACTAACATATTTGAGGTCGGAAAGACAAAGTCAACTTTGATTGGCTAGGCCATGCACTGAACTCCTTATTTTTTTCCTTGACCGGTGCACCAATAGACTCTCCTAGTTGACTATTGATTGTTGATTGACTACCTCCAAAATATCTAGAGGTGTGATGAACTTGTTTTTCTAACACCAACTTGGTAGGTTCCACACCATAGATCCCTAATCCCTCAAATATATAAGAGTAATGATCTACCAAAGGATATTGTCTAGATTATTACCCCCATATTTCACCTACCTTTATTGTTATATTTAAATAACCCTNATGATCAAACCCAACACTCTAAAATAATACCAGGAATTTTTTCTATCTCCATAAGGACCATAATGGTTAATGATTGATGTTAGGAAATATAACACTTCCACACTAAACCTAACACAAGAGAGGAATAAATATTTAAGCTATAAAAGATATGACAAAGTAAACACACAATACATAGAGATTTTACCATGGAAACCCAAACAGGAAACCTAACATTCCTTCAGCATATTTCTCTCTTGTTGGCTTATTGATTCATAATAAAAGGTTACATGCCTAACCTTGGTATACACCTATAATGCAGAATGAGATCAATAAAACCCTTCAAAGTACCCACAAAGCTATTATTCGACCCTCGGACCTACATGAATCGTTAGATCCACAAATCTACGGTTGAAATTGATTAAATATTATAACGTAACATTAAAGTTCAAATTATAATCGGATTTCAAATACTCAACAGGTGTATTTTATACAATTACGGGTCCTCCAAAAGTTCGGGTCCACCACCATACCTTATAACTTTCGTAATGAATCTAGGTCGTCCGATCACAATTCAAATTCCAAACTCGAAACAAAAAATCTATTTGATTTGAATTAGAGGTACAAGCTTCGATGTTAAACCATGTGCATATACCTTCTCCACAATGGATACTAACCGTCGATCTTAGCCCTAGATTCATTTAAACCACACGATCTCCAGATATCATTATTTCAATATAGAAATGTTTGATAGAAAATTTGGATCGATAACAGAGCTTCGATTTTCTAAATTTAACAGCAGAATATTCTTCTGAATCGTTCCATAATGAATTTGGATGAGCTTTCGACGTGAATATATAAAGAAAAATACTCATATTTCTTGCTACTAGAGATCAAGATAGACATACACATTCGCTGGCTGAGAGTTTCCCAATGAAATTCAATTTCTTTTATTGATAATCAAAGATTTTTCAATCTATTCCACATCCTAAGCTTTTCCTCTCAACTCTCGACCTCTGAACATAAGATCCTCGATGAGATTAAGTACAATCAGTTTATGTTTCTCAGATCCACTAAAATGGGATCGAACATCTTATTCAACCCTAGATCCTACAATCTTGCCTAGAAATCAAAATGACTTTTATCTCTATTACAAAGAAGGATTTGAAATCCTTGTTGCATTATTTGATTTGACTTCTAGATTTAATTAAAACAACAAAAATAATTAAGGGAACCAACTCTCTTTGGTAAACTTTATTTTGACTTCCAAATCAATGACGATTTTGTTCTTTGAGCTCATGCTCTTGCATCAGACTCCTCAGGTCAGAAAAATTCATGAACTCATGTTCATGAGTTCTTCTATAGTACTGCCACTTTTCTGTATGAGTGCAGCAGTTACCCAAGTAGCATCTTCTAGTGTTTGATCCTACCACTTCACCAAGTACTCATAGTACTCTTGTCCTCTTATCTTCTTCAACACTCTGGTATCCAAAAAAAATTCCATCTACAGCTTCTTCTCTGTAGGAATTTGTTTGTGCCATTTTACTTGTTGTCCTATGTCTCTGTCCAAATCATTTGTTGACTGTTCTGCTTCAGGTTCCACATAAGAATACAAATCTTCTACATTAAACATGGGAGAGATTCCCATGTCTTATGGAAGTTCAATCTCATAAGCATTGGATGAAAAATTTCACAAAATCGTGCAAGGCCTAATATTTTTAACCTTCAGTTTGTTATATGTGCCTTTAGAAAATCTTTCTTTCCTCAAATGTGCCAATACTAAATCTCCTTCTTAAAAAACAATTTCCCTTCTTTTCAAATCTGCTTTCTATTTGTACTTGAAACTATTTTCATATAACTATTCTTTAACTTTTTCATGCAACATTTGCATATATGGAGCAAAATCTTATGCATTTGTGATTCTCTTCTCCATCTGTCCCAAATCTTTGAACTCAAATACTCCTCTTGGGTTCACTCCATAGACAATCTTGAAAGGACCTAACCCTATACTTCTGCTGGGTGATTCATTATAAGCAAATTCATCTTGTGGTAAAGCTAAATCCCACTGATTAGGATGTTCACTTACCAAACTTCTCAATATATTACCCAAACTTCTATTTGTAACTTCAGTTTGACCATCTGTTTGAGGTTGGTAGGTTGAACTAAAGTTAATACTTGTTCCCAATTTCTTCAACAATGTCCTTCAGAAGTGTCCAAAAAACTTAGTATCTTTGTCTGAAACAATACTAACAGGAAGACCATGTAGTCTTACTACTTCTTTAAAAACAGAGTTGCAATATGAGTTTCATCACTAATTTTATAATATGGTATCAAATGAGCAATTTTAGAAAATCTATCTACCACAAAAAAAAATATAATCATTTCCCCTCTAAGTTCTTGGCAATCCCAAAACAAAATCCATACTCACATCATCCCGAGGCCTTTTTGGAATTGGCAGTGGCTTATATAAACCTGTATTCTGGTGTCTACCTTTTGCATGCTGACAAACTTTGCATCTTCCCACAAATTTCTGAACATCAGTTCTCATTCTTGGCCAATGATAAAAATTACTCAACCGAGCATAAGTTTTGTCATTTCCAAAATGACCAGCAAGTCCTCCACTATGCTTTTCCTGCAACAAATTCTCTCTCATTGAACATTTTGGAATGCACAATTTACTCCCTTTGAACAACAATCCTTCTCGCAACACAAAATCCATCCATGGACTTCTATATCTCAAAAATGGATTATGACATGCTTCATATGCTTCCTTAAAATCCGCATCTTCAGGGTACATATCTTTGAGATGTTCTAATTTAATAAAACTCACCTGGAACTCCTGCAAAACTAAACATCTTCTGCTCAAAGCATCTGCAACCTTGTTAGAGCTTCCACTAATATGTTTTAATACAAAAGTAAAATTGTGCATAAATTCTACCCATTTAGCATGTTTCTGATTTAATTTCTCTTACTTAGTTATGAATTGCAAAGCATGATTGTCAGTATACGAAACAAACTCTTTAGGCATAAGGTGATGCCTCCATTTATTCAAAGCTTGGATCACTACATAGAATTATTTGTCATAAGTGGAGTATTTTTGTTTTGCCTCATTCAATTTCTCACGGAAATATGAAATTGGCCTGTCATCTTCAGTCAAAACACCTCCAACTGTTGTCCCACTGACATCACAACTAATTGTAAATATTTTGTTGAAATTTGGGAGAGTTAAGATAGGTCTCTCAGTAATCTTTTCCTTCAGTAGTTTAAACCCTTTTTATGTTGCCTCTGTCCATCTAAATGGTTGTTTTTCTTTCTTCATAATTTCTAGGATTAGAGCACAAATACCATTAAAGTTTCTTATAAATTTCCTATACAAACTTGACAACCCATGAAAACTTCTAACTTTGAATATGTTTCTTGGAGATGGCCACCCTTTAATTGCTTTCACTTTCTCTGGATCCATTTTTAATCCTTCTTGTGAGATCACAAATCCTAAATAAACCAATTTTGTTTTCATAAAGAAACATTTCTTCAAATTTATTAAGAGTTTCTCTTGATGTAGTTTCTTCAGAACCAAATTCAAGTGCCTAACATGTTCTTCTCTGGTTTTACTAAAAACAAGAATATCATCTAAATAAACAATCACAAATTTCCATGTGAATTTCTTAAGTAATTCATTCATAAGTCTCACGAAAGTACTAGGTGCATTAGTTAAACCAAAAGGCATAACCAACCACTCATATAGTCCATTGTTTGTCTTGAAGGTTGTTTTCCATTCATCACCTTCCCCCGTTATAATTTGATGATATCCACTTTTAAAATCTATCTTTGATAAATATTTGGCACCACTTACACAATCCATCAAATCATCCATTATGGGTAAAGGAAAATGATACCTGATGGTGATTTTATTTATGGCTCTAGAATCTGTACACATTCTCCACTCTCCTCCTTTCTTCGGGCTCAACACTATAGGTACAACACATGGACTCAAGGTTTCTCTGACCAATTCCTTGTTCAATGGTTCTTGCACTTGTTTGTTGATATCTTCATTTTCTGTTGGAGTCATTTTGTAAGTTGTTTTGTTTGGAAAAATAGCTCTAGAAATCAGATCTATATGGTGGCTAATACTTCTAACAGGTGGTAGTTCATTAGGAAAATCATCAACTACAATATCCACATACTCCTCTAATAATTTCTGAACTTCAATAGGCAATTCATCTATTCTTGTGTTGGTTAAAAACGTCCTAGGTTTTCCAACAACAACGAAACTTACCTCTTCAACTTGCACATGCTTCATAAATTCATTTTCTGTGACCAACAATACTTTTGGACTTGTCTGCTCTTCTGCTCTTTCATCCTTAAGAGAAATAAGAGTATGATGTCTACCTTCCTTCTCAAATGTAAATATATTCTCTCTGCCATTGTACATCGCATTTCTATCATATTTCCATGGTATGCCTAAGAACACATGACAAACATCCATCAGAATGACATCAAATAAAATTTGATCCTTATAATTTCTAATTTGGAAATCAACTCTGCATTGTTCATTGACCAATGATGCCCTTTTTTCATCCAAGAAACTTTATATGGTGTAGGATGCATCTCTTTCCGTAGTCCTAACTTCTCAACCATTTCTATAGAAACCAAATTATTAGTACTACGATTATCAATAATCAATTTGCAGCACTTACCTTTTGATTTGCACATTGTTCTGAACATATTTTCCTTTGTGTTGGTTCATGAACTTCTTTGTTTGATTTTAGTAAAGTTCTCCTCATCAATAAGGCTTATCCTGCCTCTAGAACTTTAGCATTCTCCTATGTTACTCTTGGCTCATTTTCAGCTTGTTCAATATGGACATTTCCTTGCCTTGTAGCATTCTCTGGACAATCCCATGACATATGGCATGTATTACCACATGTATAACATCTGACCTCATTTCCTCTGCCTCTTTCTCGGCCTCTCTGAAAATATCTTCTTCCTCTGAAGTCTCTTCCTCTTCCTCTTGAGGATTGTTCTTGTTGATTTGATGTATCAACTTCTTCCTTCTGAGTTGAAAACTTACTCTTCCCATCTTGTTGTCCCTTACCTCTATAATCTTGACCTTTCCCTTTTCCTAAATTATGTCTTCTATTCAGTTTCTCTTCCACCTTTAAGGCACATTGGTATGCCTCCTCTACTGTATTTGGTGATAAGAGACTCAAATCATCTTGAATTTCTAATCTAAGACCATTCGTATGCCTTTCTACCTTCTCTGAGCTATCCTCAGTGTAACCAACTCTAATATTCACCTTGTAAAACTCTTCAATATACTCTCTAATAGTTAGAAATATTTGTCTTAGATTTTGCATCTGTCTATACAAGGCAAGCATATAGTAATTAGTTAAGAATTTACCTTTTAACTTTGCAACCATTTTATCCCAACTTTTTAATTGGTTGTTTTTTATTCCTTTTTCTCTCTGCTTGAACACCAACCCACCATAACAAAGCATGGCCCTTCATCTTTGTGACTGTAAATTTCACCTTATTTTCATCAAAAACCTCATCATAATCAAAGTGTTTGTCTAACACATTGATCCAATCAACCCATTCTTCTATATTTAAGCCTCCAATGTATGAAACTATCTATGTTCTGGACTTTGAACTAGCTCCCACAACTGATTTTAATAATTTGAGTCCAAGATTTTCTTATGTCACTTCTTCTTCTTCTGTATTATCCTCTTGCTTAGCTTCACTAACATCACCTGCTTCAGGATCTCTTCTTCCATCATTTCTTATGACTTCAACTTCTGCACACAGAGTTCTCATTTCCTCCATCACCTTTGCATTTGCAACTAGTCTGCCTACACGACCTCCTCTGCCACGTCCTCTTCGAAACTAAACTGGCATTTCAGAATGTAATAGATTCTTTTGAGAATTATTACAATCATGAATTTCTCATGCTTTTATCAATGGAAGAGGTGAGAAATAATTTTCCCTTTCATACACTTACAAGAATCAAAATTTCCTTCTCTGATACCACGTAATGCAAAATGATATCAATAAAACCCTTCAAAACACCCACAGAGTTATTATTCGGCCCTCAGACCAACATGAATCGTTAGATCTACAAATCTACGGTTGAAATTGATTAAATATATAACGTAACATTAAAGTTCAAATTATAATTGGATTTCAAATACTCAACAGACGTATTTTATACAATTATGGGTCCGCCAAAAGGTCGAGTCCACCACCATACCTGATAACTTCTGCAATGAATCTGGGTCGTCCGATCATATATCGTATTCCAAACTCGAAACAAAAAATCTATTTGATTTGAATTATGGGTACATGGTTTCACGTTAAACCATGTGCATATACCTTCTCTGCAATGGATACTGACCGTATATCTTAACCCTAGATTGATTTAAACCACACAATCTCCAGATATCATAATTTCAATATAGAAATGTTTGATAGAGAATTTAGATCGATAATAGAGATTTTATTTTCTAAATTTAACGGCAGAGTATTCTTTCGAATCGTTCCACAATGAATTTGGATGAGCTTCCGGCGTAAATCTATAAAGAAAAAGACTCAGATATCTCACTACGAGAGATCAAGATAGACATACACAATCGCTCCAAGGGTTAGAGTTTCCCAATGAAATTTGATTTCTTTTATTGATAATCAAAGATTTATCAATCTGTTCCACATCCTAAGATTTTCCTCTCAACTCTCGACCTCTGAACATAAGAGCCTCGATGGGATTAAATACAATCAATTTATGTTTCTTAGATCCATTAAAATGGGATCGAACACCTTATTCAACCCTAGATCCTACAATCTTGCCTAGAAATCAAAGCGACTTCTATCTCTGTTACACAGAAGGATTCAAAATCCTTGTTGCATTATTTGATTTGAATTCTATATTTAATTAAAAAAACAAAAATATTTAAAAGAACAAACTCTATTTGGTAAACTTGATTTTGACTTCGAATTCAATGACAATTTTGTTCTTTGAGCTCATGCTCCTGCATCAACCTAAGACACAATCGACATCATACCTTCTTGCTTTACACAAGAACAACCTTGTAGCCAATTCAACTTACATCAACATGACCAACAACCTCTAAAACGATTTCTCTAAAGATTGATCTCAAGATTACCTTTTACATCATTACAACACACCTTATTTATAGACTTTACAACCCTAAAGAAAAGTGCCCAAAAATGGTTACAAATCCACACAGATCATTGGCTACAAATATTGAGAATCTAGGGATTTTGTTACAATCGACTACCAAGTCGTATTACCAGTCGAATATCAGTTGACCTTCATTCGGTCTTCAGTCGGTTGCCACATGACCGCTTGTTGACCTCTTATCAGTTGACCTCTTTGATTTACTGTCGATTACTTCGACTTCAATTTTTCCTGGTCGAACCTTTGACTTTCACTGCAAAGAAAATAACAACCCAACATTCTCCCACTTGTTGTCTTCTTTGTTGAAACCGAGAGATTCCTAAACTCTCGCAATTTTCTCCATAGATCTCTAATTAAACTCGATCCCTGAACAGAGCCTGTATAGCCATACTGCTTCTTTTCTTCCATGAGTGGTTGCCATGTATTCAAATTTTCTTGTTGACAGGGTTATGGCCTCTTGTTGCTTACTCATCCAATCGAATTCTCCACTGAACATATTGAACACATATCCATTGGTCGAACTTCATCGATCCATATCTCCAGCCTAGTCGGTGTCGACAAATCCATGTACATCTAATTCATTGTCACCTCCAAGTTTTCCTTGGTAGCATATAGCATAATATTTTGTGCCACACAAATACCTAAATACTCTCCTACCAGTTGTCCAGTGCTCCTTTCCAGGTGTCGACGTGTATCTTCTCAACACTCCCACTACATGGGAAATGTCTAATCGAGTGAAGACCATCACATACATTAGACTACTAACAACACTTTCTTAAGGGACACATGACATATACTTTATTTCTTCATGTGTCTTTGGAAACTATTCAGCAGTTAGCCTTGCTCCCACAGGAATTAGCACCTTTATAGGTTTGCAATCTTTCATGTTGAAACATTTCAAAACTATTTCAATATATTTCTTCTAGTTCAACCAGATATTCCTAGTTTATCTATCTCTTTTGATCTCCATTCCCATAATGAATTTTGTTGCACCGACATCCTTCATGTAGAACTTGAAGGATAGTTGCTTCTTCACCTCCTTTATTGCATTTATGTTGTTTCCAATCAACAACATTTCGCCGACATACAAAGATACATATATGAAATTCCTAGCTTCTTTTTTGGAATATATGCAGTGATTAGCTTTGCTTCTCACAAATCCAAAACTAAGGATGTATGTATCAAACTTTTGGTACCACATCCTTGGTGATTTCTTTAAACCTTAAAAGGATCTTTTCAACTTCTACACAAAATCTTGATTTCCCTTTACTAAAAATCCTTTAGGTTGTTTCATGTAGATTTCTTCTTCTAGGTCCCCATGTAGGAATGTTGTCTTCACATCCATCTATTCTATTCCTATATCAAATGTTGCAGCTAGAGACATTAGTACTCTAATGGAAGTTAATTTGCAACAGGGGAAAAAATCTCATTGAAACTGACTCCTTCGACTTGGGAATATCCTTTCTCTAAAGTCGAGCTTTGAATTTCTCGACTTGACTTGTTGTATTCATATTATTCTTGAATACCCACTTACTAACGATGGTATTTCTTCCACTAGGAAATTGGACTAAATCCCACACCTCATTCTTATGCAAGGATTCCATTTCTTCGACCATGTCATCCTTCTAGAGTCTACCCTCTACCGAGTCAACTGCCTCCCTAACCGACTTTGGCTCCTCGTTAATGACAATTAACACAAATGTGGAACAAAATTCAGGTGGACTATAACTTTCAACTGATTTTCTTACTTGTACAAACCTCCTTACAACCAGGGTCAGTTGTTCCACCTCTTCATCTGATTCAGTCGACTCATCTAAATCATCTTCTTCTTTGTTCCTCAGTTCAAACCTCACCTTCCTTGGATTATTCTTTGTTTGAACCATCTCTTTAGAATTGTACTTCCTTCCGATTTCTATGAAGACCACATCTCGACTATACATTATTTTCCTTGATACGGGATCCCAAAACTTATATCCTTTCATTCCTTCTTTGTATCCAATGAAAATACACTTGAATTCCTTCTTGTCTAGCTTTCTCCTCTTTTCATTGGAAACATGAACAAATGCATCACATCCAAATACTTTGATATGTGAAACAAAAGGCTTCCTACCAAACCATAACTTATGTGGATTCATGTTGACTAGCATTGACGAAGGAGACATATTCACCAGATATTTTGTAGTGTCGACTGCCTCTGTGTATAATTATTATGTGATTCTAGCACCATTGAGCATGCTCCTTGCCTTTCCATCAATGTTATGTTCATTCTCTTGGAAAATCCATTTTGTTATGGGTATATGGTGTGGAATTTTGGCATGATATGCCACATTGCTTGCAGAACTGCTCAAAATCCTTTCCACAAAACTCACCATCGTTTTCAGTTCTCATCACCTTAATCTTATTATCTGTCTAGTTTTCTAAAAGAGACTTAAACTCTTTGAAATTCTAGAAAACCTTTGATTTCTTCCTCATAAAATATATCCATGTCTTCCTGGAAAAATCATCTATGAAGGAGACATAATAAATGGATCCACCAAGTCAAGGCACTGAAACAAGTCCAAACACATCACTATGAACCAATTTTAGAATCCCCTTTGAATCCCCTTTGCCCTTGTCGCTCCAAATGGGAACCTCACTTGAATTTGTTTTCCATATCTACAATGCTCACAAAAGTTGAGTTCTAAATTACATTCAGGGAAATATATGACCATACCTTTGTTATTCATAGTTTGAAGTCATTTTTCTCCAACGTGTCCCATCCTCATGTGCCATAGCATGGTTGGGTCGATCTGATGAAGAATTTTCGAGTTGGTTTGAATCGACTCAGCCCCCACTGAGTCAAGTCAATTTTAAGTTGAGTCGACTTCATGAACAACAATGTTGTTGCATCCAGTTGAGTCAACATTCCCTAACAACTTGTATAGGGTTCCTATCTGAACTCCTTTCATTAATACCATCGCATCGTTGACCATGTTGCTCGTATCTTTCTAAAATAGAGTGTGCACTCTTGCATCACTCAACTTACTGACATATATCATTTTTCTGGCCAAACCTGCAATATGTAGCACACCTGGAAGGGTTATACTCCTCTCATCCTACAGTATTAGTTGGACTCTTCCTCGTCCTGAAATTTTGGTTTTCGAGTCGTCCCCCAAGAACACATCTACTCCCTCATATCGTTCATTTTTGCATAACCATTCTCTATGTGGTTTCATATGCTATGATGCTCTTGAGTCGATCAAACACACATCTTGATCCGACTGTGTACTAGTTGATGCCATGTACACATTGCCTCCCTTATCTGGAGTCATCTTTCTCTCAGTCGATTGCTTCTCATCAGATCTTGTACTGACCTTCATTGCCTTTGACTTGTATTAATTTTTATAATTCCCATATTTCCCACATTTCCATCATCTTCTCATCGACTGAACATTGGATTTATATCTACCCTTCGACTTACACTTCCTACCAGATAATTTTCCTTTATCTATGTCAATCGATCGACCTCTCAATAGTAATGCATCTTTGGTCGATCCTTCCATGTTCTTCCTTCTCATTTATTCTGACAGTAGAGATACAACCACATCTTCTAGTGCTAATGTGGTTGAATTGCTCCCTATAGCCATGACTAAGTTATCCAAAGGGTCTGGAAAAGAACATAACAAGCTAATACATTTATTCTCTTTAGTGATTTTAATATCCACGGAAGATAACTGGCTTATTGTGGTATTAAATTCATTTAAATGCTCAGTTATTGAACTATCCTCACTCAGCCTCATAAGATACAACTTGTTTCTAAGGAACAACTTATTTACCAGGGATTTCGACTGGTATAATATTCCCAACTTATCCCATGGTTTCTTGGCCAAATATTCTCCTGAGACATTTAGCAACACATAATAAGCAAGAGAGAGTCGAATCATACGCCTTGCCCTTCTCTCGAGTTTCTCTCATTCATCCCTCAGCATACCTACATGAATGGTTCTTGGACAAACTTCTACCCATTGTTCTTGATCTACAAGGAGATCTTCAATTTTAAGCTTCCATAGCTCAAAATTCTGGCCATTGAATTTTTCAATCTCAATTCTCGTTCTACTTGTCATTATTTAATCACAACTTTAAAGATCTCTAACTTACGACTCTTACTAGACTTAGGGTTTAGCTTCAAATCCAAGGTTTTTAAACCAAGCTCTGATATCACATGTTAGGAAATAGAAAAATTACATGCTAAACCTAACAAAAGAGAGGAAGAAAGATTTAAGATATAAAAGATATGACAAAGAAAACACACAGTACAAAGAGATTTTACGTTGCAAACCCAAACGGAAAAACCAGCACTCCTTGAGCGTATTTCTCTCTTTTTGTCTTATTCATTCAGAATAAAATGTTACATGCTTAACCTTGTTCTATACCTCAGACACAATGATTTACATAAGAACAACCCTGTATCCAATTTGACTTACATTTGCATGACCATCAACCTCTAAAACAGTTTCTCTAAAGATTGATCTCAAGATTAGCTTTTATAGCATTACAACACACCTTATTTATAGGATTTACAGTAGGAAAAACCCTAAAGAAAGGTGCCCAAAAATGGTTATAGATCCACGTAGATCATTGGCTACAAATCCTGTGAATCTCAGGATTCCATTCCAGTCAACTACCAAGTCGGATTACCAGTCGACTATCAGTCTAATTTCATTTAGTCTTCAATTGGTTTCCACACAACTACATGTATACCTCTTTTCGGTTGACCTCTTCGACTTCTTTCCGATTACTTTGACTTCAACTTTTTCCGGTCGATCCACCTCGACCTTCAACTTTCACTGCAAAGAATATAACAACCCAACAATTGAGAAAAATTTCCCCAATTCCTTTGAATTTAAATTAGGTTGGATACATGCAATTTGAAATGATGAGTTAATAAGTTCCATTGAGTCTTTCCATCCTATTACAATTCCTCTTGATCTTCCATTTAAATCCAGTGAACAAAAGGATTATTCTTTTAAATAAGAGGACAATATAGCCACTACTTTGGTCCCTTCACACATAGTTTAATGAATCAATATTACATTTGGTTTGCAACTGGAAAGAAATATTTTGAGGGATAGCTTCTTATGGGCACCCCCTACCCCTATCTCATTTAAGGAAAGGAGTATAATGGGTTTACCCTATTAAAGGCACTCCATGCTCTAAGGGGGGCCTTGATATTTATTTGTTTTTCTTCTTTCACCTCTTTTGTGGATTTCATTTTTTCTTATAATGATAGGTAGGATTTTTGACCAACTACAGAGGAATTTCTAGGGTTTGAGGTCAAACCTCCCTCAATAACCAACTCTTCTTTCTAAGAAGTATCCTTCCTAGGTCTTGGTTTGTATTGAGACAACTTCCTTCCCTATACCTCTAGGTTTATTTCCTCCATATCATGGTTCAAGCTACTCACCAAGGAAGGCTCCTTTGAGCATCAAAACCTTTTTTTTACTTGGGGTGGACCCTTAGATAAATATTCTTATATATTAGAGATTTTGGGTTATTCCCTTTGTTCTATAGCATCTAAATCCCAAACCAAAGAAGGGATTAAAGTAGGGAATTTTTTTAACATACACTTTTATGGGATTTTTATCTTTGATAAAGATAGAGAGCAAGGGTAAAGAATATTATTTTCCTTACCTTTTTCTATCATCTCACTTGGAACTTCATTCCTTGAGTATGTTATATCGGTCCCCAACTTCAATTCTTCACTTTCACTTATTAACTTTTTCTCATTGCCAATCCTTATTTATTCCTCTTCTACTATTTATTTGTCCTAGTCAACAAAATATTTCACCAATTTGGTATAAAAAATGTCTTTGTCTTCCTCATTTATGACTACATTATCTAATGATTTCAAGGACTCTACTGGAGTCTTCTTTTTTTTCCTTGATACCTACTTTCTTACTAGTCCAAGGCATTTTTTTTATTATGACCAATTGCGTGGAAAATATAAAATTTGAAAGGTGATTTCTAGTAATCCAAAGTTTGTTCCACTTACCCCAAATAATATCCATTTCCTTCAGCAAACCCTCTTGCACATCAATTTCCACTAGGATTTTTATAACCTTTCTATCCACTTTGGCCTGACAATCAACCTCTATATCAATGAACTTGCCAAGCCCATATCCTAAATCCTTCAACATTGTTTCATTCCATAATTACATAGCTAATCCAGGAAACTTGACCCATATAAGCCACACATACACGATTTCCTTTCTAGGCTGAAAATCATGCCTCCATCTCCTTAAGTCAATTAAATAAGCACCCTAGAACCACCTTTATGCTAAAATTTTCTCTTCACTAGCTCTAGAATAAAACTCAAAGGTGAGCCAACCTTGAACAAGTATACAAAACTTTGACATGTATCATAATATCCCATAACAAGCCTTCTCTATCCACATATGCAGATAGCCTTATGTGGCTTGCTTTTGTATAAAACACCCTTTAGGAAATTTTCCATTAGGGTAATGATCAAGGAAATTTCTAGGGGCTAAATTTTTCCCACTAGCTAGTTTTCCATGCTTTTTCCTCAAAAAAGATTCACCAAGTTCCATTTTTTCTAAAAATGATTAGCCCAAATCTTATAGGATCAAATCATTTTACCTTAAAAATTGCCAAAATTTTATAGAAATTATATAAAATCCTTAGTAATTTGAATATTTTAAAAAATTGTCGTCAAACATTTTATAGTTTTCGTATTAAGGACTAGCAAGATTTGTCAAGGTTTCCACACTTTAAGATAAATTTCCATCCTTGAAATTTTCCCTGGTATTAATGTCATTCATACCCGCATCCTCGCCTAGGATCAGCCTTAGGTTATCCTTTTAAATTTTGATACACTTCTACTTCCTTTCACTCTTTGAGCAACCTAAATTTGAGAGCTTCTCCTTCCTCTTGATTTCTTCCTCACCCCAAATTGACAGTTATTTTTGGCTCAAGGATCCAATCCATTTCCATATATTAGTTCCTTTCCCAATGCATAACCTACTATTAAAGCTATAAACCTCTTCCAACGCCCCGTAGGTCTAGAAAGTTATGACCTTCCCTTCTATTGGCAACAGTAATGGAACACTCACCTTGGTATGATCATAATTAACTCCCTCATCAGTATCCCATCCTTAAATCTCTATTTATGGTATGTAATGTACCTCTTTGACATCATCATATGCCTTTTCATTATGCTCATAGTAAATATTATGTACTTATTTCTCTTTTGGTTCATCCACCGATTAATTTGATTCTCTCGAGGTGTTAGCTTGGTCTAAAAACACCCCTAGACCCTTGTTAATGATATAATCCCTAGACCCTTTCCAAATATCTAATAGCTCATCTCTTTAACTAAAAATAAACTTTAACATTACCTCTTCCCCATCATTAGAATTTTCTAATAACTCTTCATCCATGATGCTCCCTACTAATACAAAACCAAACTTGTGATGACAACATAATTTTAAATAAAATCGATTACACATACATGTGCATATGATCCTAGGGGGTTATCTCAATCTCAGTTCTTACCATTATTATATATAATAATAATAATAATAATATAATTTAAGGTCGCGACCTAACCAAACACCAAATTGACATATGTGACCCCCTTGTTTGAGGAACACGATACCACCTCCCCACAATGATTGGATTATTTAGTTTACATAAGTGTACATACCTTACCCCCCCTTTGGATTTGAGCTTGTGACTTCTAAGGAGTAAACACGTGTTCTTAACCAGTAGACCCACAAAGATATAGAGTTAAGATTGATCTATGTTGATATGCATGTGTGTGTTTAAATGTTTAAAAATTGTATACACACGGGCATGTGCATGCACACACACACATATTGATATATGTCTATACATATGTGTGTGTAATACTTTTTAAACACTATCTATCTATATTTATGTGTGTGTGTGTACATGCATAACACTTTTTAAACATCATCTATCTATATCTATATGTTTGTATAAGACTTTTAAAACACTATATCTATAATATAGAGTGTGTATGTTTAAAATTTCATGTGACCCAAGATCTTTTAAACACACACACACACACACCCACTACATATGTATATCACATTGTATATGTGCATTTAAAAGGTCTATATGTAATACGCATGTGTGTTTAAAAGGTCTATATATAGTACATATGTGTGGGTTAAAGGGTACACACACACTGGTGTGTGTGTGTGTGTGTGTACAAGACCTTTTAAACACACACATACACAATATGTTGCACACCACACTAATGTGCATGTACAAGGCATTTTAAACACATGCATACACATACTCCACATTATAGTGTGTGTGTGTACAAGATATTTCACACACACCCCACAGTATAGTGTCTATGCATGCACATGTGCATTATATATAGTGTATGTGTGTGTGCAAGAGATTTTAAACGCACACACACACAAATATATGTGTACAAGAGCCTCTCTCTCTCTCTCTCTCTCTCTCTCTCTCTCTCTCTCTCTCTCTATATATATATATATATA
>JASDQU010689189.1:32392-48489 GCA_032191745.1 Picea mariana
ATTGGTGTAATAATGTCATTGTGGACAGAAATGAATCTTACCTTCTCTTAAATTCTAAGCTTAAAACGAAATTGAAATATATCATAGGAAAAAAAAAATTATGGTGAATTTGAGGTACATTACATGATGTGATAGACTCATACACACAACCATCTATACATAGCCCCAAAGTACAACTAACTTATTTGAGGTGGGGAAGACAAAGTCAACTTTGATTGGCTAGTCCATGCACTGAACTCCTTATTTTTTATCTTGACCGGTGCACCAATAGACTCTCCTAGTTGACTATCGATTGTTGATTGACTACCTCCAAAATATCTAGAGGTGTGATGAACTTGTTTTTCTAACACCAACTTGGTAGGTTCCACATCATAGATCCCTAATCTCTCAAATATATAAAAGTAATGATCTACCAAAGGATATTGTCTAGATTATTACCCCCATATTTCACCNCATTGTCATTTATGATCCTACCCAACACTCTAAAATAATACCAGGAATTTTTTCTACCTCCATAAGGACCATAAAGGTTAATGATTGATGTTAGGAAATATAACACTTCCACACTAAACCTAACACAAGAGAGGAAGAAATACTTAAGCTATAAAAGATATGACAAAGTAAACACACAATACATAGAGATTTTACCATGGAAACCCAAACAGGAAACCTAACATTCCTTCAGCATATTGCTCTCTTGTTGGCTTATTCATTCATAATAAAAGGTTACATTCCTAACCTTGGTCTACACCTATAATGCAGAATGAGATCAATAAAACCCTTCAAAGTACCCACAGAGTTATTATTCGACCCTCGGACCAACATGAATCGTCAGATCCACAGATCTACAGTTGAATTGATTAAATATTATAACATAACATTAAAGTTCAAATTATAATCAGATTTCAAATACTCAATAGGTGTATTTTATACAATTACGGGTCCTCCAAAATTTCAGGTCCACCACCATTCCTTATAACTTCCGCAATGAATCTGGGTCGTCCGATCACAAATCAGATTCCAAACTCGAAACACAAACTCTATTTGATTTGAATTACAGGTACAAGCTTCGACATTCAACCATGTGCATATACCTTCTCCACAATGGATATTAATCGTCGATCTTAGCCCTAGATTGATTTAAACCACATGATCTCCAGATATCATTATTTCAATACAGAAATGTTTGACAGAGAATTTGGATCGATAACAGGGCTTCGATTTTCTAAATTTAACAGCAGAATATTCTTCTGAATCATTCCATAATGAATTTGGATGAGCTTCCGGCGTGAATATATAAATAAAAATACTCATATTTCTCGCTACTAGAGATCAAGATATACATACACATTCGCTCCAAGGGTGAGAGTTTCCCAATGAAATTCGATTTCTTTTATTGATAATCAAAGATTTATCAATCTGTTCCACATCCTAAGCTTTTCCTCTCAACTCTTGACCTCTGAACATAAGATCCTCGATGAGATTAAATACAATCAGTTTATGTTTCTCAGATCCACTAAAATGGGATCAAACATCTTATTCAACCCTAGATCCTACAATCTTGCCTAGAAATCAAAATGACTTTTATCTCTGTTACAAAGAAGGATTTGAAATCCTTGTTGCATTATTTGATTTAACTTATAGATTTAATTAAAACAACAAAAATAATTAGGAGAACCAACTCTCTTTGGTAAACTTTATTTTGACTTCCAAATCAATGACGATTTTGTTCTTTGAGCTCATGCTCCTGCATCAGACTCCTCAGGTCAGAAAAATTCATGAACTCATGTTCATGAGTTCTTCTATAGTACTGCCACTTTTATGTATGAGTGCAGCAGTTACCCAAGTAGCATCTTCTAGTGTATGATCCTTCCACTTCACCAAGTACTCATAGTACTCTTGTCCTCTTATCTTCTTCAGCACTATGGTATCCAAAAAAATTTCCATCTACAGCTTCTTCTCTGTAGGAATTTGTTTGTGCCATTTTACTTGTTGTCCTATGTCTCTGTCCAAATCATCTGCTGATTATTCTGCTTCAGGTTCCGCATAAGAATACAAATCTTCTACATTAAACATGGGAGAGATTCCCATGTCTTATGGAAGTTCAATCTCATAAGCATTGGATGAAAAATTTCACAAAATCGTGCAAGGCCTAATCTTTTTAACCTTTAGTTTGTTATATGTGCCTTTAGGAAATATTTCTTTCCTTAAATGTGCCAATACTAAATCTCCTTCTTCAAAAACAACTTCCCTTCTTTTCAAATCTGCTTTCTGTTTGAACTTGAAACTATTTTCATATAATTGTTCTTTAACTTTTTCATGCAACATTTGCATATCTGGAGCAAAATCTTATGCATTAGTGATTCTCTTCTCCATTTGTCCCAAATCTCTGAGCTCAAATACTCCTCTTGGGTTCACTCCATAGACAATATTGAAAGGACCTAACCCTATACTCTTGTTGGGTGAGTCATTATAAGCAAATTCAGCTTGTGGTAAAGCTAAATCCCACTTATTAGGATGTTCACTTACCAAACTTCTCAATATATTACCCAAACTTCTATTTGTAACTTCAGTTTTGCCATCTGTTTGAGGATCGTAGGTTGAACTAAAGTTAATACGTGTTCCTAATTTCTTCAACAATGTCCTTCAGAAGTGTCCAAAAAACTTAGTATCTTTGTCTGAAACAATACTAATAGGAAGACCATGTAGTCTTACTACTTCTTTAAAAACAGAGTTGCAATATGAGTTTCGTCACTAGTTTTATAACATGGTATAAAATGCGCAATTTTAGAAAATCTATCTACCACAAAAAATATATGATCATTTCCCCTCTAAGTTCTTGGCAATCCCAAAACAAAATCCATACTCACATCATCCCAAGGTCTTTTTGGAATTGGCAGTGGCTTATATAAACCTATATTCTGGTGTCTACCTTTTGCATGCTGACAAACTTTGCATCTTCCCACAAATTTCTGAACATCAGTCCTCATTCCTGGCCAATGATAAAAATTACTCAACCAAGTATAAGTTTTGTCATTTCCAAAATGACCAGCAAGTCCTCCACTATGCTTTTCCTGTAACAAATTCTCTCTCATTGAACATTTTGGAATGCACAATTTACTTCCTTTGAACAACAATCCTTCTTGCAACACGAAATCCATCCATGGACTTCTATCTCTCAAAACTGGATTATGACATGCTTCATATGCTTCCTTAAAATCCTCATCTTCAGGGTACATATCTTTGAGATGTTCTAATCCAAGAAAACTCACCTGGAACTCCTGCAAAACTAAACATATTCTGCTCAAAGCATCTGCAACCTTGTTAGAGCTTCCACTAATATGTTTTAATACAAAAGTAAAATTATGCATGAATTCTACCCATTTAGCATGTTTCTGATTTAATTTCTCTTGCTTAGTTATGAACTACAAAGCATGTTTGTCAGAATACAAAACAAACTCTTTGCGCATAAGGTAATGCCTCCATTTATTCAAAGCTTGGATCACTGCATAGAATTATTTGTCATAAGTGGGGTATTTTTGTTTTGCCTCATTCAATTTCTCATTGAAATATGCAATTGGCCTAACATCTTGACTCAAAACACCTCCAACTATTGTCCCACTGACATCACAACTAATTGTAAATATTTTGTTGAAATCTGGGAGAGTTAAGATAGGACTCTCAGTAATCTTTTCCTTCAGTATTTTAAACCCTTTTTATGTTGCCTCTGTCCATCTAAATGGTTGTTTTTCTTTCTTCATAATTTCTAGGATTGGAGCACAAATACCATTAAAGTTTCTTATAAATTTCCTATAAAAACTTGACAACCCATGAAAACTTCTAACTTTGAATATGTTTCTTGGAGATGGCCCCTCTTTAATTGCTTTCACTTTCTCTGGATCCATTTTTAATCCTTCTTGTGAGATCACAATTCCTAAATAAACCAATTTTGTTTTTATAAAGAAACATTTCTTCAAATTTATTAAGAGTTTCTCTTGATGTAGTTTCTTCAGAACCAAATTCAAGTGCCTAACATGTTCTTCTCTAGTTTTACTAAAAACAAGAATATCATCTAAATAAACAATCACAAATTTCCCTATGAATTTCCTAAGTAATTCATTCATAAGTCTCATGAAAATACTGGGTGCATTAGTTAAACCAAAAGGCATAACCAACCACTCATATAGTCCATTGTTTGTCTTGAAGGTTGTTTTCCATTCATCACCTTCCCTCATTATAATTTGATGATATCCACTTTTTAAATCTATCTTTGAAAAATATTTGGCACCACTTACACAATCCATCAAATCATCCATTATGGGTAAAGGAAAATGATACCTGATGGTGATTTTATTTATGGCTCTAGAATCTGTGCACATTCTCCACTCTCCTCCTTTCTTCGGGCTCAATGCTATAGGTACAACACATGGACTCAATCTTTCTTTGACCAATCCCTTGTTCAACGGTTCTTGCACTTGTTTGTTGATCTCTTCATTTTCTGTTGGAGTCATTTTGTAGGTTGTTTTGTTTGGAAAACTAGCTCTAGAAATCATATCTATATGGTGGCTAATACTTCTAACATGTGGTAGTTCATTAGGCAAATCATCAACTAAAATATCCACATACTCCTCTAATAATTTATGAACTTCAATAGGCAAGTCATCTATTCTTGTGTTGGTTAAAAACGTCATAGGTTTTCCAACAACAACGAAACTTACCTCTTCAACTTGCACATGCTTCAGAAATTCATTTTCTGTGACCAACAATACTTTTGGACTTGTCTGCTCTTCTGCTCTTCTGCTCTTTCATCCTTGAGAGGAATAAGAGTATGTTTTCTACCTTCCTTCTCAAACGTAAATATATTCTCTCTGCCATTGTCCATCACATTTCTGTCATATTTCCATGGTATGCCTAAGAACACATGACAAACATCCATCAGAATGACATCACATAAAATCTAATCCTTATAATTTCCAATTTGGAAATCAACTCTGCATTGTTCATTGACCAATGATGCCCTTTTTGCATCCAAGAAATTTTATATGGTGTAGGATTCATCTCCTTCCGTAGTCCTAACTTATCAACCATTTTCACAGAAACCAAATTATTAGTACTACGATTATCAATAATCAATTTGCAGCACTTACCTTTTGATTTGCACATTGTTCTGAACATATTTTCCTTTGTGTTGGTTCATGAACTTCCTTGTTTGATTTCAATAAATTTCTCCTCATCAATAAGTCTTATCCTGCCTCTGGAAGTTCATCATTCTCCTCTGTTACTCTTGGCTCATTTTCAGCTTGTTCAATCTGGACATTTCCTTGTCTTGTAGCATTCTCTGGACAATCCCATGACATGTGGCATGTCTTACCACATGTATAACATCTGACCTCATATCCTCTGCCTCTTCCTTGACCTCTCTGAAAATATCTTCTTCCTCTGAAGTCTCTTCCTCTTCCTCTTGAGGATTGTTCTTGTTGATTTGATGTATCAACTTCTTCCTTCTGAGCTGAAAACTTACTCTTCCCAGCTTGTTGTCCCTTACCTCTATAATCTTGACCTTTCCCTTTTCCTAAATTATGTCTTCTATTCAGTTTCTCTTCCACCTTTAAGCCACATTGGTATGCCTCCTCTACTGTATTTGGTGAGAAGAGACTCAACTCATCTTGAATTTCTAATCTGAGACCATTCGTATGCCTTGCTACCTTACCTGAGCTATCCTCGGTGTAACCAGCTCTAATATTCACCTTGTAAAACTCTTCAATATACTTTCTAATAGTTAGAAATATTTGTCTTAGATTTTGCATCTGTCTGTACAAGGCAAGCATATATTATTTAGGTAAGAATTTACCTTTTAACTTTGCAACCATTCTGTCCCAACTTTTTAATTGGCTGTTTTTTATTCCTTTTTCTCTCTGCTTGAACACCATCCCACCATAACAAAGCATGGCCCTTCATCTTTGTGACTGTAAATTTCACCTTATTTTCATCAGAAACCTCATCATAATCAAAGTGGTCTAACACATTGATCCAATCAACCCATTCTTCTATATTTAAGCCTCCAATGTATGAAACTATCTATGTTCTGGACTTTGAACTAGCTCCCATAATTGATTTTAATAATTTGAGTCCAAGATTTTCTTATGTCACTTCTTCTTCTTCTGTATTATCCTCTTGCTCAGCTTCACTGACATCACCTGCTTCAGGATCTCTTCTTCCATCATTTCTTATGACTTCAACTTCTGCACACATAGTTCTCATTTCCTCCATCACCTCTGCATTTGCAATTGGTCTGCCTACACAACCTCCTCTGCCACGTCCTCTTCGAAACTAAAATTCCATTTCAAAATGTAATATATTCTTTTGAGAATTATTACAACATGAATTTCTCATGCTTTTATCAATGGAAGAGGTCAGAAATAATTTCCCCTTTCATACACTTACAAGAATCAAAATTTCCTTCTCTGATACCACTTAATGCAAAATGATATCAATAAAACCCTTCAAAACACCCACAGAGTTATTATTCGGCCCTCAATCCAACAGGAATCGTTAGATCTATAGATCTACGGTTGAAATTGATTAAATATATAATGTAACATTAAAGTTCAAATTATAATTGGATTTCAAATACTCAATAGGCATATTTTATACAATTATGGGTCCGCCAAAAGGTCGGGTCCACCACCATACCTGATAACTTCTGCAATGAATCTGGGTCGTCCGATCACATATCGTATTCCAAACTCAAAACAAAAACTCTATTTGATTTGAATTATGGGTACATGGTTCGACGTTAAACCGTGTGCATATACCTTCTCTACAATGGATACTGACTGTAGATCTTAACCCTAGATTGATTTAAACCACACAATCTCCAGATATCATAATTTCTATATAGAAATGTTTGATAGAGAATTTAGATCGATAACAGAGCTTCGATTTTTTTAATTTAACAGAAGAGTATTCTTTCAAGTCGTTCCACAATGAATTTGGATGAGCTTCCGGTGTAAATCTATAAAGAAAAAGACTTAGATATCTCACTATGAGAGATCAAGATAGACATACACAATCGCTCCAAGGGTTAGAGTTTCCCAATGAAATTTGATTTCTTTTATTGATAATCAAAGATTTATCAATCTGTTCCACATCCTAAGCTTTTCCTCTCAACTCTCGACCTCTGAACATAAGAGCCTCGATGGGATTAAATACGATCAATTTATGTTTCTTAGATCCATTAAAATGGGATCGAACACCTTATTCAACCCTAGATCCTACAATCTTGCATAGAAATCAAAACGACTTCTATCTCTGTTACACAGAAGGATTCGAAATCCTTGTTGCATTATTTGATTTGAATTCTATATTTAATTAAAACAACAAAAATAATTAAGAGAACAAACTCTCTTTGGTAAACTTGATTTTGACTTCCAATTCAATGACAATATTGTTCTTTGAGCTCACACTCTTGCATCAACCTAAGACACAATCGACATCATACCTTCTTGATTTACACAAGAACAACCTTGTAGCCACTTCAACTTACATAAACATGACCAACAACCTCTAAAACGATTTCTCTAAATATTGATCTCAAGATTACCTTTTACATCATTACAACACACCTTATTTATAGACTTTACAGTAGGAAAAACCCTAAAGAAAAGTGCCCAAAAATGGTTACAAATCCACACATATCATTGGATACAAATACTGATAATCTAGGGATTTTGTTACAGTCGACTACCAAGACGTATTACCAGTTGACTATCAGTTGACCTTCAGTTGGTCTTCAGTCAGTTGCCACACGACCGCTTGTTGACTTCTTGTCAGTTGACCTCTTCAATTTAATGTCGATTACTTCGACTTCGAATTTTCCTGGTCGAACCTTTGACTTTTACTGCAAAGAAAATGACAACCCAACATTCTCCCACTTGTTGTCTTCTTTGTTGAAACCGAGCGATTCCTAAACTCTCGCAATTTTCTTCATAGATCTCTAATCAAACTCGATCCCTGAACAAAGCCTTTATATTCATACTACTTCTTTTCTTCCATGAGCGGTTGTCGTGTATTCAACTTTTCTTGTTGACAGGCCTATGACCTCTTGTTGCTTACTCATCCAACCGATTTCTCCACTGAACATCTTGAACACATATCCATTGGTCGAACTTCATCAATCCATATCTCCAACCTAGTCGGCATCGACAAATCCATGTACATCTAATTCATTATCACCTCCAGGTTTTCCTTGGTAGCATATAGCATAATATTTTGTGCCACACAAATACCTAAATACTCTCCTAACAGTTCTCCAGTGCTCCTTTACAGGTGTCGACATGTATCTTCTCAACACTCCCACTACATGGGCAATGTCTAGTCGAGTGAAGACCATCACATACATTAGACTACTAACAACACTTGCTTAAGGGACACATGACATATACTTTATTTCTTCATGTGTCTTTGGAAACTGTTCAACAGTTAGCCTTGCTCCCACAGGAATTGTCACCTTTATAGGTTTGCAATCTTTCATGTTGAAACATTTCAAAACTATTTCAATATATTTATTCTAGTTCAACCAGATATTCCTAGTTGATCGATCTCTTTTGATCTCCATTCCCATAATGAATTTTGTTGCACTGACATCCTTCATGTCGAACTTGAAGGATAGTTTCCTCTTCACCTCCTTTATTGCGTTTATGTTGTTTCCAATCAACAACATGTCGCCGACATACAAAGATACATATATGAAATTCCCAGCTTCTTCTTTGGAATATATGCAGTGATTAGCTTTTCTTCTCACAAATCCAAAACTAAGGATGTATGTATCGAACTTTTGGTACCACATCCTTGGTGATTTCTTTAAACCGTAAAAGGATCTTTTCAATTTCTACACAAAATCTTGATTTCCCTTTACTAAAAATCTTTTGGGTTGTTTCATGTAGATTTCTTCTTCTAGGTCCCCATGTAGGAATGTTGTCTTCACATCCATCTATTCTATTCCTAGATCAAATGTTGCAGCCAAAGACATTAGTACTCTAATGGAAATTAATTTGCAATAGGGGAAAAATCTCATTGAAACTGACTCCTTCGACATGGGAATATGCTTTCTCTAAAATCGAGCTTTGAATTTCTTGACTTGACTTGTTGTATTCATATTATTCTTGAATACCCACTTACAAACTATGGTATTTCTTCCACTAGGAAATTGGACTAAATCCCACACCTCATTCTTATGCAAGGATTCCATTTCTTCAACCATGTCGTCCTTCCAGAGTCTACCCTCTATCGAGTCAACTACCTCCCTAACCGACTTTGGCTCCTCGTTAGTGACAATTAACACAAATGTGGAACAAAATTCAGGTGGACTATAACTTTCAACTGATTTTCTTACTTGTACAAACCTCCTTACAACTGGGGTAAGTTGTTCCACCTGTTCATCTGATTCAGTCGACTCATTTGAATCATCTTCTTCTTTGTTCCTCAATTCAAACCTCACCTTCCTTGGATTATTCTTTGTTTGAACCATATCTTTAGAATTGTACTTCCTTTCGATTTCTATGAAGACCACATCTCGAATATACATTATTTTCCTTGATGCGAGATCCCGGAACTTATATCCTTTCATTCCTTCTTTGTATCCAATGAAAATACACTTGACTTCCTTCTTGTATAGATTTCTCCTCTTTTATTTGGGAACTTGAACAAATGCATCACATCCAAATACTTTGATATGTGAAACAAAAGGTTTCTTACCAAACCATACCTTATGTGGATTCATGTTGACTAGCGCTGACGAAGGAGACATATTCACCAGATATTTTGTAGTGTCGACTACCTCTGTGTATAATTATTATGTGATTTTAACACCATTGAACATGCTCCTTGCCTTTTCCATCAATGTTATGTTCATTCTCTTGGCAAATCCATTTTGTTATGGAGTATATGGTGTGGAATTTTGGCATGCTATGCCACATTGCTTGCAAAACTGCTCAAAATCCTTTCTACAAAATTCACCATTGTTTTCAGTTCTCAGCATCTTAATCTTATTATCTATCTAGTTTTCTAAAAGAGACTTAAACTCTTTGAAATTCTGGAAAACCTCTGATTTCTTCCTCATAAAATATATCTATGTCTTCCTGGAAAAATCATCTATGAAGGAGATATAATAAATGGATCCACCAAGTCAAGGCACTGAAACAGGTCCAAACACATCACTATGAACCAATTTTAGAATCCCCTTTGAATCCCCTTTGCCCTTGTCGCTCCAGATGGGAACCTCGCCCGACTTTGTTTTCCATATATAAAATGTTCACAAAAGTTGAGTTCTAAATTACATTCAAGGAAATATATGACCATACCTTTGTTCTGCATAGTTTGAAGTCATTTTTCTCCAATGTGTCCCATCCTCTTGTGCCATAGCATGGTCGGGTCGACCTGATGAATAATTTTCGAGTTGGTTTGAATCGACTCAACCCCCACTGAGTCGAGTCAATTTGAAGTTGAGTTGAATTCATGAACAACAATGTTGTTGCATCCAGTTGAGTCAACATTCCCTAACAACTTGTATAGGGTTCCTATCTGAACTCCTTTCATTAATACCATCGCACCACTGACCATGTTGCTCGTATCTTTCTAAAATAGAGTGTGCACTCTTACACCACTCATCTTACTAACATATATCATTTTTATGGCCAAACCTGCAATATGTAGCACACCTGGAAGGGTTCTACTCCTCTCATCCTACAGTATTAGTTGGACTCTTCCTCGTCCTGAAATTTTGGTTTTCGAGTCATCCCCCAAGAACACATCTACTCCCTCATATCGTTCATTTTTTCATAACCATTCTCTATGTGGTTTCATATGATAGGATGCTCCTGAGTCGATCAAACAAACATCTTGATCCAACTGTGTACTAGTCGACTCCATGTACACATTGCCTCCCTTATCTGGAGTCATCTTTCTCTCAGTCGATTACTTCTCATTGGATCTTGTATTGACCTTCATTGCCTTTGACTTGTATTAATTTTTATAATGCCCATATTTCCTACATTTTCGTCATCTTCTCATCGACGAACATGGGATTTATATCTACCCTTTGACTTAAACTTCCTACCAGATAATTTTCCTTTATCTATGTCAATCGATCGACCTCTCAATAGTAATGCATCTTTGGTCGATCCTTCCATGTTCTTCCTTCTCATTTCTTCTTATAGTAGAGATACAACCACATCTTCTAGTGCTAATGTGGTTGAATTTCTCCCTATAGCCATGACTAAGCTACCCAAAGGGTCTAGAAAAGAACATAACAAGCTAATACATTTATCCTCTTCGGTGATTTTAATATCCACGGAAGATAATTGGCTTATTATGGTATTAAATTCGTTTAAATGCTTAGTTATCGAACTATCCTCACTCAACCTCATAAGATACAATTTGTTTCTAAGGAACAACTTATTTACCAGGGATTTCGACTGGTATAATATTCCCAACTTATCCCATAGTTTCTTGGCCGAATCTTCTCCTGAGACATTTAGCAACACAGAATAAGCAAGAGAGAGTCGAATCATACGCCTTGCCCTTCTCTCGAGTTTCTCCCATTCATCCCTCAGCATACCTACATGAATGGTTCCTGGACAGACTTTTACCCATTGTTCTTGATCTACAAGATCTTCAATTTTAAGCTTCCATAGCTCAAAATTCTGGCCATTGAATTTTTCAATCTCAATTCTCGATCTACTTGTCATTCTTTAAGCACAACTTTAAAGATCTTTGACTTATGACTCTTACTAGACTTAGGGTTTAGCTTCAAATCTAAGGTTTTTAAACCAAGCTTTGATACCACATGTTAGGAAATAGAAAACTTCCATGCTAAACCTAACAGAAGAGAGGAAGAAATATTTAAGATATAAAAGATATGACAAAGCAAACACACAGTACAAAGAGATTTTACATTGCAAACCCGAACGGAAAAACCAGCACTCCTTGAGTGTATTTCTCTCTTTTTGTCTTATTCATTCAGAATAAAATGTTACATGCTTAACCTTGGTCTATACCTCAGACACAATCGACATCGTACCTTCTTGATTTACACAAGAACAACCCTATATCCAATTCGACTTATATCTACATGACCATCAACCTCTAAAACAGTTTCTCTAAAGATTGATCTCAAGATTAGCTTTTACAGCATTACAACACACCTTATTTATAGGATTTACAGTCGGAAAAACCCTAAAGAAAGGTGCCCAAAAATGGTTATATATCCACGTAGATCATTGGCTACAAATCCTGTGAATCTTAGGATTCCATTCCAGTCAACTACCAAGTCAGATTACTAGTCGACTATCAGTCTAACTTCATTCAGTCTTCAGTTGGTTTCCACACAACTACATGTATACCTCTTTTCGGTTGACCTCTTCGACTTCTTGCTGATTACTTCGACTTCAAATTTTCCCGGTCGATCCACCTCGACCTTCAACTTTCACTGCAAAGAATATAACAACCCAACAATTGAGAAAAATTTCCCCAATTCCTTTGAATTTAAATTAGGTTGGATACATGCAATTTGAAATGATGAGTTAATAAGTTCCATTGAGTCTTTCCATCCTATTACAATGCCTCTTGATCTTCCATTTAAATCCAGTGAACAAAAGGATTATTCTTTTAAATAAGAGGACAATATAGCCACTACTTTGGTCCCTTCACACATAGTTTAATGAATCAATATTACATTTGGTTTGCAACTAGAAAGAAATCTACAGAGGAATTTCTAGGGTTTGAGGTCAAACATCCCTCAATAACCAACTCTTCTTTCTAAGATGTATCCTTCCTAGGTCTTGGTTTGTATGGAGACAACTTCCTTCCTTATACCTCTAGGTTTATTTCCTCCATATCATGGTTCAAGCTACTCACCAAGGAAGACTCCTTTGAGCATCAAAACCTTTTTTCTACTTGGGGTGGACCCTTAGATAAATATTCTTATATATTAGGGATTTTGGGTTCTTCCCTTTGTTCTATAGCATCTAAATCCCAAACCAAAGAAGGGATTAAAGTAGGGAATTTTTTTAACATACACTTTTATGGGATTTTTATCTTTGATAAAGATAGAGAGCAAGGGTAAAGAATATTATTTTCCTTACCTTTTTCTATCATCTCACTTGGAACTTCATTCCTTGAGTATGTTATATCAGTCCCCAACTTCAATTCTTCACTTTCACTTATTAACTTTTTCTCATTGCCAATCCTTATTTATTCCTCTTCTACTATTTATTTGTCCTAGTCAACAAAATATTTCACCAATTTGGTATAAAAAATGCCTTTGTCTTCCTCATTTATGACTACATTATCTAATGATTTCAAGGACTCTACTGGAGTCTTATTTTTTTTCCTTGAGACCTACTTTCTTACTAGTCCAAGGCATTTTTTTTAATACGACCAATTGCGTGGAAAATATAAAATTTGAAAGGTGATTTCTAGTAATCCAAAGTTTGTTCCACTTACCCCAAATAATATCCATTTCCTTCAGCAAACCCTCTTGCACATCAATTTCCACTAGGATTTTTATAACATTTCTATCCACTTTGGACTGACAATCAACCTCTATATGAATGAACTTGCCAAGCCCATATCCTAAATCCTTCAACATTGTTTCATTCCATAATTCCATAGCTAATCCAGAAAACTTGACCCATATAAGCCACACATACACGATTTCCTTTCTAGGCTGAAAATCATGCCTCCATCTCCTTAAGTTAATTAAAGAAGCACCCTAGAACCACCTTTATGCTAAAATTTTCTCTTCACTAGATCTAGAATAAAACTCAAAGGTGAGCCAACCTTGAACAAGTATACAAAACTTTGAAATGTATCATAATATCCCATAACAAGCCTTCTCTATCCACATATGCAGATAGCCTTATGTGGCTTGCTTTTGTATTAAACACCCTTTAGGGATTTTTCCATTAAGGTAATGATCAAGGAAATTTCTAGGGGCTAAATTTTTCCCACTGGCTAGTTTTCCATGCTTTTTCCTCAAAAAAGATTCACCAAGTTCCATTTTTTCTAAAAATGATTAGCCCAAATCTTATAGGATCAAATCATTTTACCTTAAAAATTGCCAAAATTTTATAGAAACTATATAAAATCCTTAGTAATTTGAATATTTTAAAAAATTCTCGCCAAACATTTTATAGTTTTCGTATTAAGGACTAGCAAGATTTGTCAAGGTTTCCACACTTTAAGATAAATTTCCATCCTTGAAATTTTCCCCGGTAGTAATGTCATCCATACCCGCATCCTCGCCTAGGATCACCCTTAGATTATCCTTTTAAATTTTGATACACTTCTACTTCCTTTCACTCTTTGAGTAGCCTAAATTTGAGAGCTTCTCCTTCCTCTTGATTTCTTCCTCACCCCAACTTGACAGTTATTTTTGGGTCAAGGATCCAATCCATTTCCATATATTAGTTCCTTTCCCAATGCATAACCTACTATTAAAGCTATAAACCTCTTCCAACGCCCTGTAGGTCTAGAAAGTTACGACCTTCCCTTCTATTGGCAACAATAATGGAACATTCACCTTGGTATGATCATAATTAACTCCCTCGTCAGTATCCCATCCTTAAATCTCCATTTATGGTATGTAATGTACCTCTTTGACATCATCATATGCCTTTTCATTATTCTCATAGTAAATATTATGTACTTATTTCTCTTTTGGTTCATCCATCGATTAATTTGATTCTCTCGAGGTGCTAGCTTGGTCTGAAAACACCCCTAGACCCTTGTTAATATCATCATTGTAATCCCTAGACCCTTTCCAAATATCTAATAGCTCATCGCTTCAACTAAAAATAAACTTTAGCATTACCTCTTCCCCATCATTAGAATTTTCTAATAACTCTTCATCCATGATGCTCCCTACTAATACAAAACCAAACTTGTGATGACAACATAAATTTAAATAAAATCGATTACACATACATGTGCATATGATCCTAGGGGGTTATCTCAATCCCAGTTCTTACCAATATTATATATAATAATAATATTATTATAATTTAAGGTCACGACCTAGCCAAACACCAAATTGACATATGTGACCCCCTTGTTTGAGGAACACGAGACCACCTCCCCACAATGATTGGATTATTTAGTTTACATGAGTGTACATACCTTACCCCCCCTTTGGATTTGAGCTTGTGACTTCTAAGGAGTAAACACGTGTTCTTAACCAGTAGACCCATAAAGATATAGAGTTAAGATTGATCTATGTTGATATGCATGTGTGTGTTTAAATGTTTAAAAATTGTGTACACGCGGGCATGTGCACGCACACACACACACACACATATTGATATATGCCTATACATATGTGTGTGTAATACTTTTTAAACACTATCTATCTATATTTATGTGTGTGTGCACATGCATAAAACTTTTTAAACATCATCTATCTATATCTATATGTTTGTATAAGACTTTTTAAACACTATATCTATAATATAGAGTGTGTATGTTTAAAATTTCATGTGACCCAAGATCTTTTAAACACACACACACACACACCCACTATATATGTATATCACATTGTATATGTGCATTTAAAAGGTCTATATGTAATATGCATGTGTGTTTAAAAGGTCTATATATAGTGCATATGTGTGGGTTAAAGGGTACACACACACTGGTGTGTGTGTGTGTGTGTGTGTACAAGACCTTTTAAACACACACATACACTATATGTTGCACACCACACTAATGTGCATGTACAAGGCATTTTAAACACATGCATACACATACTCCACATTATAGTGTGTGTGTACAAGATATTTCACGCACACGCCACACTATAGTGTCTATGCATGCACATGTGCATTATATATAGTGTATGTGTGTGTGCAATATATTTTAAATGCACACACACACAAATATATGTGTACAAGAGCCTCTCTCTCTCTCTCTCTCTCTCTCTCTCTCTCTCTCTCTCTCTCTCTTTATATATATATATATATATATATATATATATATAGAGAGAGAGAGAGAGAGAGAGTACATGAATTTTTAACACACGCACAATGTATATATATTATCTC
>JASDQU010689190.1:0-22543 GCA_032191745.1 Picea mariana
CTACATGGATTATTGGTATGTAGGTAATTCTTTATTTTTTTTGTTATGATGAATATGTTGAACTGAATGTACGTAAATGTGTTAAGTGTGTATAAGAGTTGTAGATCAACAGAATAGACTAGGAATATATATGGATATTGAGATAGAATGTTGAGACCCTTATCCTATAACATATTTCCATATCTTTAATCTTGGCATGTGCTTCTAGTGAGATGTTCCCTTAACGAGCACTGAAAATTTCAACACTAAACTACATCAACCTTTGTTGAACACATAAGTGGACCCGAGTCTACCAATTAGAGCCAACAATCCCTAAGGTGGCCAAACAAGTCCACACCATAAAACCAAATGTTGTTGTTCACAAGAAATTATTATCTTGAACAGGTCCAAACCCCCCATGACATGCTCCATTGATCAAGACACACCCCAAAGTTGATTTAGTCCTATTTGATCATTGTTGAGTTGCCCAAAGCACATATATTTTGGGATTATTTTAGACTAGGATATGAAAAAAATGAGCATTATGATGAAGCCCTTGAACTCTTTTGTAAGATGAAAAGGGCTCACATAAAGCCCAACGTAATTATCTACACTTTCCAACTAGAAGCCTAACATGATTATTTTGGGTCACATGTGGTTTTGAATCTTATTGTAATTACATTTCATTCCCAAAATGGAAACCCAATGAAATTATTGTTCGAACAAGTAGGTTGGACTGTTGTCATAATTACTCTTCATGCTTTAATGTAACCCTAACATTGTTACACCATTCTATAAGGTATTTGGTGAGAGGAATGGTTACCAAATAGGTGTTTTATTTAGAAGAATAACATGAGTAGAAGAAATGCGTGGACTTTCTAACGATATAGGAATTGTGGTGATGATGAGAGGGAGCTAATGCCCTTTCTCACAACTTGGTCATTTATAGGATGAGTGTAATGCACACATGACCTAATTGTATAAGAATACTAACAACATTGAACAAAAATTACATTAGCCATAAGAAAACATGAGAATACTTAAATTTGTCTACCTCTACTTTCTACTTCCCTCCTTGACTTTACACTAGTTATCCATCTATTTTGTAGCTGTGAGGGCTTCCACACATTTGGTTATCCATGAAAACCTATTTGTAGCTGCTAGGGATTCCACACATTTGGTAGCATGAGAAGTGACCCAACCATTCCTTTGAACCTCATAACCATTACCATCAACTATGGGGGGATTTCCATTAAACCAAGCTCAGAGATCTGAAGCAAGCAAATCAACATCTCAAGCCCAAGTTGTGGAAGAGATTCAAAGTGATCAAACCCAAGGTTCTGAGTTGAGCTGTGAAAAGATTTATTAATGGGGCCGAGGTTTCTAGTCTGCGTTGTGTAAGGATTTTCTATGTAGAGAAAGTTGAGGTTTCGGCCCAAGTTGTGGAAGAAATTTAATAAGTCAAGTTTGAAGCAATCGAGCTGAGGGTATGAGCCAAGTTATGGTAAGGGTTTTGTTGATTCCATAATCAAGTCGAGGGTTCAGAACCGAAGTGTGGGAGGGTTTTTTAAGTAACCATTCCGAGCAGAATACAAAGAAGTATCAACTTACCATTCTCTTCGCGAGCTCCCTCTCCTGGCCAGTGCCCTCAATCTCTATCCACTTCTCTAGGTTCCTTTCAAAGGTCTATGTACCTAAGAACCTCCTTGTGAGATCTTTCCTCTCCATATCTAATACTTGAACCATTAAATATCCTCTCCCAAAGATAACTTCACTTGGTTTGTCAACTTAACACATTTTCTTCCTTTCTTCATCAATTTGATGTTAGGAGTTCCCAAACCTTTGTCACTCAACTCTCTTGGGGAGATGTCAAACCCTAGCAATTTCATTAGCTCTAAGTTCCTTCCCAAACATGGCACTGACTCCCATAGATCCCATATCCTATTCATCCCTCATCTCCTCTTAACTTTAAGAACTCACCCCATTTATATGGTCTAAGAACTTCAAATCAACTAGATTCAAGTTTTGTTCCTCTTAATCCCCATAAAGGCACTTCAATGCATAGTTTGGAGGTGAGATTGGAGGGTGAAAAGCGAGGTCAGAATGTTAGTTTCCTTCATGCTTATCCTCAATGACTCCAAAAGACTCGAACAATACTTTTCACACCATGTAGTCTATGAGAGCTATCAAGGCTCATCAAAGGGCATCATATCCCTTTCTCCTTGTAAGCATAACCCAATTATTTGTGGGTTTTGAGTACCTAGTATTTCCAAAAGCACAATATCTCCACTTGGAATCAGACCCTTTGCTTAAAGAACTTTGAGACCCTAACATAGAGCTTCCATTGGAAGAAGATTTATCGACCTCTAAATGATTTGTTGAATAATCTCTCAACTTCTCCTTAGAGTCCATGCTTGTGCATGCATACACACAGTTTATGAATAAATAGGTAGTTTGTTAGTCTCGGTATGCACTAAATAAAAACTATTATTGTTAAAAAGGATTGTAGTTTACAAATAGACTGCAACCATTACAACAAGTATGTAGTATTTGCTCAAATAAAAGTAGGCATGAAAACTAATCGGTGAAGCGAACTCGGGAGCACCTGAAGCCAGAATCATATAAAATAAAGTATGTTGAGAGTGGGATTTGAACCCATGCCCTTTCGGACCAGAACCTTAATCTGGCACCTAATACAGAGAAGTATCATTCCGAGAAGAATACAAAGAAGTATCAACTTACCATTCTCTTCACGAGCTCCCTCTCATAGCCGGTGCCCTCAGTCTCTCCCTCTCCTGGCTGGTTCCCTTCACGATCTCCCTCTACTAGTTGGTGCCCTCAGTCTCTCCCTCTCCTGTCCGGTGCCCTCCGTGAGCTCCCTCTACTGGCCGGTGCCCTCAGTTTCTCTCTCTCTCCCAGTGCCCTCTGCGAGCTCCCTCTACTAGCCAGTGCCCTCAGTCTCTCTCTCTCCTGGTGCCCTCCATGAGCTCTCTCTAACCTTGCAACTAGTGAACTCTCTCCATGTTCCCTCTGCAAGCTATCTCCTTGGGCACAAGTCTCCTTGAAAGGGCGCGAGCATAAAACCTTTTTGGAGCCATGGACAGAGATGATGTGGTTTATTCATTCTTTGAACATAGAACATAATCCAAATCAATCCTCAATGGAACGTAATCACTAGTTACGGTGTGACAATGAAATGATTGTGGATGGTGGATCTCTTGTCCAATGAGTGAAGGCTCGATTGAAGGGCCTCGATGTCCCAAAAACCCTCTTTTAATCCGATTTCTAGAATAACCTTTGTGAGATAATTTGAAGACTAGTGTTAGGTATTCTTCAAGTGAAAAGGTTGGGGATGCTCTGAAGGTAGCCAATGGGATGGATTGAATTGGTTTTTGTGCAACTAAAGAGACCAATGAGGACTTTATTTTAGCTCAAAGGTTCAAAAAGGGTCTTTGATCCCCTTTCTTGTTTTAGCATGGAGGTTGTGTATCACATGCTCTGTTAGAATATGAGTTGGTAGGAGGGGATAATAGAGTCTCTAAGGTTAACAATAAGGGTAAAAAAAGACCAAAGGGGAGGATAATCCCTATAGGAAGAGGAGGAGGAGGAAGAAATCTCTCATCAAACTATTGAAAGAAAGGATGAAAATAGTCTTAGGTGAAGATGTGGTCATCAACCGAGTAAGCTTATACTAGGGAACAACATTAATTGGGAAGTTTCATGGGAGGATTATATTAGAGAAAATGCATTTCAAATGGGTTTGTAAAGTATGGAAGCAACAACTAGGCTACCTCCCCATTTCCCATATCCTTCTTATGGGATGGATAACAATTATTTTTAGAGATGGAAGGGATATAAAAGTGATTAGTAAAGGGAAGTGGTTCTATAACAATGACATCTCATCCTTAAAACAATGACATCCTTGTTTTGACCCATTAAAGGGGTTTGCTAAAATAGTGCCATTTTAATTCAAACTACCCTACCTATCCTTGGAAGTGTGGTGAGATAGAAGTCTAAGGAAATTGTCAATAGACTGGGAAGGTTTCTTGACATAGAGGAGAAGACCCTCATAAAGGAGGTGACAATAATGGACAAGCTCCATGTTGAATTGAATCTGTGTGTTGGACTCCCAAATGCAATGGACATTGAGATAAGGAGAAGATCTTATAACAAAAAACCAGACTATTTGAAATTCCCCTTTAGGTGTTACATATGAAAAATATATGGGCCTCTAAAAAGAGCATGTCTAAAATAGAATGAATTAGAAGACAAAGACAGAGATGAGATAAGAATCAAAATGAAAATACCATCTTCAAATGAGATTTTGATACCATCTTGCTAAGGCGAGTCTGGATAAGTGATTCATTCATAAATCACTCTAGATTTGGAAAGCAAATATAGAATTGACTCAAGGGTGATTCAATGGGTGTGGTAGAGGCTTGTTGGCCTTCACTTTCTTTGGGATTTTTGTGCAAGAAATAAGAATGATGGGAATTGTGATATTTGGATAGCTTTGACCATTTCAAATGGACCCTCAACTTTAGCTAAAGAACAAGTGGGAAAAACTAGACCCTCTTCTTCTCTCCCCATTTATCCAAGAAAATATGATAGAAATAAATAGAGGTCTAGCTATATAGAGAAAAAACTGGTTGGAAGCCTTGGGAGCAATGCTTAGCTAGATAGAGCTCTAGATAGGCTGTTGGATGGAGCAGGATTGATGCATGGATATCTATTGGAAAACCATGTGAGGTTGGTATATGCCAATTACCGGCTCACAGGTCCCCCAATGCTGCTTTATATAACCTTTAAATAAGGTGTGGTTGCCTTGTTTTCTTAAACTCAAGGTTTTCACCTGTAAACATAGGCTTTGATAATTATTTGAGGTGACAATTTTGTTTTAAATTAAAACTAGATTTTATGGTGAAATAAATAGAATTGTACTAAACATAGGCTTTGATAATTATTTGAGGTGACCATTTTGTTGTAAATTAAAATTAGATTTTATGAGGAAATCAATAGTTTTCTACTATTATAAACTTTAAATTTAGATCGATAGATAGACAGATAGTTGGTAAATGTCTATTACTAACCCATGGATGCCAGGGCTTCCCCATGTGACCTTGATACTCATTTTCTACTCTTCCTCTAAACGTGGATGGGTAGATTAGTGGGATCGATTGAGTTATTTGTTCAGTAGTTGTGTTGTTGTAACTGTTTTCATTTCCATAGACTGTATTTTGGCTTATGTTGAAGAGAAATATGTATATATATTTAAATGTTACAACTTTGACATGATTACTTTAAGCCCAATTTAGTGTTTCTTATTTCAATGATAAGTATTGTTTTTTATATCTACTTATTGTCATATTATGAGGTTGATGTTGATGATTATTGAATATTGAACTAGCCAAGAGAGTGAACCTCTGATCTTCCAGAGAGCGAATGTCACACACTAATTCCAATGTGAACGTTACATAATAATTCTACTCGTTGGTGGTATCTCTTGTTCCACACTAATATATCTTCCCCTGGAGCACTTCAAGCCTTGACTACTTACTCATCATTTTTGGCTCCACATCTGATCATTGTTCATGCATAAGTACTTCATCCTTTTGTTATTGTTACATCTATGTCCATTTTAGGTTTAATACACCCCTTTAATACACCATGATTTAATACACCCCTTTAATACACCATGATTTAATTAACCCATTTAATACACCATGACCCTTAACCCCACTAATTGTACTAGCCCTAAACCCGTAACCCACTAACTATTTAATGATTAATCCACAAAACCCACTAACCCTTGATCCCCAATCCCATGACCCTAGTAACCCACTAGTCATATTTGACCATCGTTAACTATATTGACCATGGACATTGATGCATGACCCCATGAACCTCCTATTTGAGAGAGAAATATATAAAATATGAAACTTTGACACTACCTTTGCCTGTAAAATTCACTTGTCATTCTCCAGCCACCATCAGATTCCTCATTTGGCATGGTTATGTTATTTATATCTGTTCATCACAAGTGGTGCCTGTACACTTCAAAACAGACTTATGAACGAGAGACTTGGTAAAATACAGATGATGGTCTATGTATGGAAATAGTAAGCATAACTTAATACTCAAACACTGGAATAATACACACTAAAAGAAGTGTAGGCTACATTATAAGGCTTCAATTTTTATTTTTAAATTAATGACTAAAAAGCATGACAAGAACAGAAGCTTGAAAACTAACCATCATTTGATGAAATAATAGTGATAATCCATGCCCAGAAATATCATCAACAAAAGCAATGTAATGAATAACAGAGGCCCAACAATTACTTTTCATTGTTCAATGATAAGGTTTGGCATTAATTTCATCAATAACCTATGAGTTGTTAGTACTTCGTTAAAATGGAAGGAAAAGAAGCAAAGTTCTTTGTCCAAAGATTCAAGAATGATATTCTGTCTCTAAATTCCTATACCTATTGTAAGTAGCCTTAAACCTTACATAAATGGCATGATATGGTTGCTTCTTCATAACTCTAAAGGGAAACAATGTACCCAAATACCTCTACATTACCATATCAGTACCATATATTCCCACCTTCCATCTTAATACCATATTCACTTTTAAAGATAAAATGCAAAGCAATTCATCAAAAGAACGATTTTCCTGTTTTCAAAAATTCTAAACTAGCTACTACTAGGCCTTAACCCTAACTAGTGGTATGGACTGGTTACATATCTATAAGAATTGCAATTTGTGGGCCTACTTAACTAATAACTACACAACTAGGTTATGAAGAACAACACTAAGGGTTACCATTTCTTCATTCTTTCACTACACCATTACACATAATTATGACTGCTAGCACGACAAAACAATGTTTTTCTTGCATTTTAACTCCTCAACATGTCACTTGCATCATGCTTAGGTTTGAGAGACCAAACAAACTTTTTCATATCTGTACCAACATATAGTACTGAAAAATGGCATTCCAAGTCAACCAGATATGCGCCTTTACCAAAATATAATATAGCATGCTAAAGGAGTGAAAGTAATCAAAGTTCTAGACAAATTTAAATAACAGAGACTAGAAAACCAAATTTTAGAAGAGTGAGATTAGTGATAGTATGAATGAAAAGAAATCATGTCATCAGCAAGCTCGTCAACTCCAAGGGTGATTTTAAGGATGGAAATTTATTTTAAAATGTAGAAACCTTGGCGAATCTTACTAGTCCTTCATATGCCAACTATAAATGTTTGGCGACATTTTTGTAAAAAATTCAAATTTCTAAGGATTTTATATAGTTTATATAAAATTTTGGTGATTTTTAAGTTAAAATAATTTTATCCTATAGAATTTGGGCTAATCATTTTTATAATAGCCAATATTTTTTGGGGAAAAACCATGGAAAATTAGCCCATGAGTGAAATTTAGCCCCTAAAATCATCCCTGGGACTCAACTCCAAAAATCACCCCCCAATCATCACTTTGATATAACATGGATTATATTTTTTGGATTCCTTGAACAACATTTTCAACAAAACGTTTTTGAATATAACATTAACAGAGAAGAGTAAAAAACAATTGCATCCAACACTACTGAGAAAAAATATAAATAGTATCTTTTTGGAATGCCAATTAAGTAAAATGAAAAAGGGCCATATCTAACTTTCAAACTTAACAAGGATATGAAACCTATAATTCAAAGTAAGCCAGATGAACTGGGAGCTTATAAGGCTACACAGGTCATCTTAAGTCATCATTCAAAGTTCAAACTACATCTGACACATATTTCTTTGACTGATAAAACATGAAAGTATAAAAGATGACACAAAGAACCTAAGAACTACCTAAATTGAAACTAAGCATATCATTCAAACTATTTAACTATTCAATGTTCTCCAGCTAGCATCATACTCATTTGGTAAGCACCAGAAGTCAAAATCAATAAGAAGAAAAACATAATATCGGAGACTTAGAGAGAGGAAATGAAATGAAATAATACTAATGTCCACAAGTGACCAAGTTGGTCAATGAGACTCTAAAGTACCATGTAATAATAGCAATGAAATGCCTAGAGCATCTCCAAAACCTAGAGAAGTCAACTGAGTCATGAGTGGCAACATCCAAGCCAGAATCTACATCAAAGGAGGTGCCAACATCTCTGACAACCACTGTGCAAGTACCAATGCTAAGGCTGATAAAGTCCTCAAAAGAGTGACCTGGGCTAAGAGGGTCCAACTGTGCTATCATGGGAGTTACATCAAGAACTCCTCGTCATGCCTCTCCTATCACCTATGGCCAATGGGCCTTTTGATGAAGAAAGAAAACCAGTGTTCCATGGGACACATATCCTATGATCCACAGACATGAAAATACTTATTATCATGCCTGAAAGTAAGGTGTAAGTAGGTCGTGTTGGGACAGGTGTGTCATACACCTTGCAGTGTTGTATTGGAGCAAAGAATATAATATGTATTCAAGCCCTGCAGTAAATTATAGAGTTGATTACTGAACTTTTAGAAATGATGTCAAGATATAGACTTATATTCTTGGTTCAATGTCATTCCCAGGGTAAACAAAATTTGAAAAATGCTTTTCTTAGAGATGAGCAGCGTTTATTAGAATTTCGGGCTTTAGGTAGCAAGGTAATTACAAAGTGTCTTTAGATGTCATCAAGGATCTTTTTGTTTTCCAGTATGTAGCACACATCGTAGGAAATTATTAAATTTAGCAAAGTATTACAAATTATGTAAATTAGGTATCTTAATTCTTTTCTAGAAAATTTCGTAGAGTTATAATGAATTGATTTCTCTTTTATTTATGTAGGTGGAATTTTCTATGAGAGAGCATGCTATGTCCATTGGGGATGTTTTAGAATCATTGGAAATTGAAGATGCATTTCTAGGCAAGGGAATCTCGTCATGTCAATTTCTAGTTCGGTCTTTCATTAAAAATTCAAACAAAGCCATTGGAACCAGGAAGAACTCTCTTGGTAGTGAAAAACAAAAAAACGTTTAGGAAAACATGGAGTAATAAACAAATTGAGGGTAGTGAATGTTTTTTTGAGACTTCAAAAGATCTCGAAGATTCTCTAGAACTTAAATTTCACGATTCAAGACAACCATCAGACACAACTTCATAATTCTTTGATGTAGAGAGTTCACTTGCTAATGACAAGCTACATGGTGAAATACCAAGTTTTAGACGGATTCCTGACTTGTTGCCAAACCTTGAGGAAAGAGAAAGAAGCCATGTTTTGGAGAAAACATGATACTTAGATAGATTTGTGAAGGCACAGGTTATTCTTTTAGATCAGGATTGTCCATCATATACTAATATAGAAAAGCAAGTTATACATTATTTCTCTAATTCTATGTTTCACTTTTAGTCATGCGGGTTTGGTATTTGTGTTAGCCATTCATGTTATTGGCACATTATATACATAACACATGTCTAATATGATAATGTATACATCACAAATGTCTTGCACAGGTAATTCTTTCACTAGCTGCACTCTCCTTTTACTTTAACATGCCAACAATTATGGCATTATTGAATTTTATGAATGCTATAAACATTGAAGACATGGAAAAAGATATTGATGAAAAACAAACTGATACACTCACGACAATTATCAAGCAAGAAACTGGTGAAAAGAATAGTAAAGAAGAGTCAAATGCAATTATCAACCAGAAGGACTCTATTGTGAAAGGGTTGCTTGGGAAAGGCAAAGATAGAGTGATTTTCTCACTAGTCCTGAGTATGACACGGGCACAATTTGTTCTGAACAATGAAAATGAAACTCAGATTGTTACATTGTATCAAGATAACTTACATGCTGATATAAAGGTATACCAAAAGTACCATCAATTTTTTCTCCTTGCAGAGAATTCCATTTAGTTATACCACTCTTTGTCCTGAGTTTTATGTTTTTTCCATGTCTTTCCATCCACCTTTGGTGTAAACGCTTCTTTGGGAAATCTAAAAGTAAGTGATATCAACCTTGATGATGCTCACCCATACTATTGGATCTGTGAAATGCACGATCCTGGTGGTTCGTCCTTTGTCCAGGTATAGTACACTATAATCATAGTAAATTCTTGATTAGATGTATTTTTCTGAGAAACAAAACTCTAGGAAAATAAGGAGGAGGAAGCGACAACGTTTGAGTAAAGATATTGATGGATTGATATATTTGTGCAAAATTTACTTTGGGAGTGAGATTTATAGATTAAATTAAAATGGAATTATTGCATGTTTAGAGCTTGCTTTATTATAAAAGGTGTGTATGTTGTTAACTATGCACAATTTTGACCGACCTCTCTGCTGGTGTGTCTGGACCCTAGATGGATCCCCTAGGGGAATGTGCCGCTCTCTCACTGGAAAACTGCACCCTAGTGATTCCCCCATTGGAATCGACTGAGATGTGTCTCAAAATGATTGCCTTGGCCTACTGTGAATTCCTATGCTTTCATAATTCATGTTCTGAGTTCCTGCAATTGTCTACATTCAAGAAATTAATTAATTTTACCATCATCTCATTGGAATAATAAGAATGTTTGTTAATAATGAATTAAAGAATATTTATACCAATGGTTGAGATAATTCTTGCATATATTATTTATCAACTATCATAAGATTATTGAAAGTGTCAAGTTTACTCTACAATGAAAACACTGCATTCACTAAAATATGTAATGTACCCTGTTATTACAACACTTCTCAAATAATATCATACATGAAGACAAACATTTCATATTTGGTTGTCTAAGTAGGGTTGAATTAAATTTCGATAATGATGAGTATTTTCGACAATAGATTGAGTAAAATTTGAAGTAGTAAAAATTCATTCATGTTGGGTAAAACATTGGTCACAGAGAAATGCCATTCAAAACGTCACATTTGCGACATAAATATTCACAAATGTGGCAAGAATGACATATATGTCACAAACGTGGCAAGAGAGATGCACTATCCCCATAACATTGTGACCATGAACACAACAACTACTTAATACACTATGATCCCCGATGCAATCACGCCTAACACATTACAACCCTGAACACACTAATCCTCTAATATGCTATGGTTGGAATTAACCCATTTGAGTCTGAACACAATCATGATTTAATATATTGACCCAATCCCATGAACCTAGTAACCCCCTAGTCATATTTGACCATCGTTAACTATATTGACCATGGTTGATGAATGACCCCATCAACCTCCTAACTATTTAATCCCACTGAACCCATCTCATAACCCCTTGACCCACTAACTTCATCGAAACATACCCACTAATCCATTAACTATGTAACTTACTAATCCCTTAACCCATGACCCTCCTATTACATTCACTCTAGTAACCAACTAACCCTTCACCTTTATTGACGATATTGATCTCCATTGACCATTGTTGACCATGATTGAGAATAATTCATCATGTTTGACTATAGTTGACCATAGTTAATGTGGTTGACTCATATTGACCGTTTTAGTAACCTACATTTGTTCTAAACTTGCAACTAGCACACTAGTTTCCATTAAGGCTTAAGGAAGCTTTTCTCATGATACCATTTTACTACTCACTTGGCATCCAACCTCTCAAGTACTCAATGCTCCAACACTAAAATTTTCATGATGGTCCCAAATAGATTCTAACCCTTTACACACTATAATCATTACCCCTATAACTCATGACATGAAAATCACACCCTAAAACATTCTAACCACTAACTACTATGACCCCAAAGCATCGTTATTATAGCAAACTTGTCGCAACATCCATCAAATGCAACATATTTATATATTTTGTAATGTCACAATTACAACGTAAAAAAAACCTAAATGACCGTTAGTATTTTGACTTGGTCAACATACTAAGGTGACCATTGGAGGGGAAAAGCTAGTTTCCAAAACGTCACAATTGTGGCATCAATCTTCACAAATGTGGCAAAAACAAAGTCTATGTCACAAAAGTGGCAAGAGAGATGTTTCGATGGAAAACGTGGCAAGAGCGATGTTAACGTGGCAAGAGAGACATCAATGTGGAAATACCGACGTTATCAGACAATATGATTTTTTTTTTTTAAATTTCCTCTATTTTGTGACAATATGGACAATTTTTTCCATAATGTCGCAAATAAAATGTTAGAATTTTTACAATATGTACTAGTGTAGGTAACCAAGATATTGGGTTATGATTTTGAAATCATCTATAAAAAGGGGAAGCAAAATATTGTGGTTGATTCACTCTCAAGAAAGGATGAATATGTTGAGGCCTTTCTCTGTTCTATCTCGATCATCCAACCCAATTGGATAATAGAAGCAAGGGATGAATGGAAGAATGACAAAAAAGTGTGGACTCTCATTCAAAGGTTGCAGCAGGACTCTAGTGCATCAGATACATTTACAAGGAAAAATGATTCACTATAGTACAAAGATCACGTATATTTATGTAAGAACTCCCAACTCAAATAAAATTTACTATTGGAATTGCACACCTCTCCAGTAGGAGGGCACTCGTGAATTTTGAAAACCTACCATAGAGTCAAGAAGGATTTTTTTTGGGATGTCCTTAAAATTGATGTTCAAAGGTTTTGGCAGAATGTTTACTTTTCCAACAAAATAAGGTGGAAACAATTAAGACCCCAGGTCTTTTACAACTATTAGCCATCCCAAGTCAGCATTGGGAGGAGGTTTCCATGGATTTCATCACAGGGTTACCGAAGTCTGAAGGAAAGAGTGTCATCATGGTGATTGTTGATAGATTGACCAAGTACACACACTTTTGTGCACTCTCTCATCCCTTCAAAGATAGTACATTTGCCACCGCATTCACGGAGACAGTTCAAAAGCTACATGGAATCCCAAAGATTATTGTAAGTGACATAGATCCCATCTTCACTGGACATTTTTGGACAGAATTATTTTCTTGTTTGGGTAGAATTATTTTCNTGGGAGGAGGTTTCCATGGATTTCATCACAGGGTTACCGAAGTCTGAAGGAAAGAGTGTCATCATGGTGATTGTTGATAGATTGACCAAGTACACACACTTTTGTGCACTCTCTCATCCCTTCAAAGATAGTACATTTGCCACCGCATTCATGGAGACAGTTCAAAAGCTACATGGAATCCCAAAGATTATTGTAAGTGACATAGATCCCATCTTCACTGGACATTTTTGGACAGAATTATTTTCTTGTTTGGGTAGAATTATTTTCTTGTTTGGGTACTCAATTGGCTCATAGCTCATCCTATCATCCCCAATATGATGGACAAACTGAGATAGTGAAAAAATGTCTGGAAGGCTACCTTCATTGCTTTGTCTTTGATAAACAAACACAATGGTTCAAATGGTTACCCTTGGCAGAATGGTGGTATAACACTTCCTTCCATACTGCAACAAAAATGACACCATTTATGGCACTGTATGGATACCATCCTCCTTCCATCACTTCTTCTCTAAAATAAAAATATAAGGTTCAAGCAGTGGAAGATCACATCAAGAATGAACAATAAGTTCTCCAAATTTTAAAGGACAGCCTGACCATGGCACAGAATCGCATGAAACAACAAGCAGATAAACATCGTAGTGAAAGAAGTTTTGAAGTAGGGGATTGGGTGTCTTTAAGACTACAACCATCCAAACAGATCTCCCTCAAGCAAGCCAAGAAGGATAATAAATTATCACCAAAGTACTATGGCCCTTATAAGGTGTTGCAAAATATTGGTATTATGGCATACAAATTGGAGTTGCTTGCATCTTCACGAGTACACCCAGTTTTCCATGTTTCATGATTAAAGAAGGTTATAGGTGACAAGATCCCAGTTCAAACTATATTTTCATAACTTGACAAGGAAGGAAAAATAATATTGGAGACTGAAGCCATCACTGACAAAAGAATTCTCTAGTTGAGGAATAGATCCATTTCAGAGTATCTCATTAAATGGAGAAAACTACTGGCTGAAGATTCCACTTGGGAAGATGAGTCTTTATATAGAAGCATCCAGATTTACTCAAGCGTTGTGGACACCCATTGTCTCAAGGGGAGGGACATGTTAATCCTTAATATTGGCTCATTACTCCTTAATTGGGGCATATTACATTATTAATATTATTTTATTTATGTCAGCTTTATTCCATTAGTTGTAATTATACCTCCTAGTCTCCTATATATACCAAGGAGACATTTTCATTTGGAATCATATTGTACTTGAACATTTAAGTGGGGTGAAAGGAGGTTTCCCTCTTGAAGAGGCTTATTATCTTAAATTATCTCTTTTTCAAGGCGTTGAGTACTTTTTCTAAGGTTTTTCTATGCTATATTGATATTTGGTTCTTAACAATGCCAACCTCTAACATTTATTCAAGCATGCGCTCAATTTCACTCTTCTAGGAATAAGGGTATTTGTATGGCCTGATGTTAGGAGGAACACTCAAAGGAATTAGGTGAATATCATGATCATGATTTCGAGTGGGTGGAAGACCTTTGGGAATATCTTGAAATACATTGGAATGCTTATCAATGATCCCTTGGATATCTAGAGGAATATATGGCTTAGATGTTTGAACATCTAGTGAGCATAGTTGTGCTATAAAACCTTGATGCCCCTTTTTCAATAATTTTGTCATGCCATTAGAGCTTATCACCTTATTGACTTTCCTTGTGATACCTCTTAACTCAATTTCTTTTCCTTCCAATGAAAATTTCATGAAAAGTTCTTGAAAATTAAAATCCATTGTTCCTAATGATTGTAACCATTGTATTCCTAGTACAACATCAGCACCACCCATGGGTATAGAAATCATTGGACTATTCATTACATATCCCCCCATAGTAAGATTGATCTTATTTCATTTTCTTGAGCAATTGATAGTTCCTCCATCTACAATCATTACTTGAAACTCTGGTGCTAGATATACAAAGCAATTGAGATCTTTGGCTAATTTATAGTGAATGAAATTATGAGTACTTCCAGAATCAATTAGAACTACTACCTTTTTCGTTTTGATATATCTTTAAATCTTGAGAGTTTGAGGAGTGCTAGTTTCATCCAATTCTTTACACGGTATCGTGGGAGTCAACTCTTCAGACGAAATTGATTCTACATTTTCATCTTGAAATGGTTCTTGTTCATGTTCTTGTTCTTCTTCCTTTTCACAATATATATAGAATAACTTCTTCTCACCACACTTATCTCCCTTACTGTACTTGTTGTAACAATTAATGCATAAACCTTCTTCTCTTATTCCTCCAATTGTTGAGGTGTCAACCTTGTAGGTTGAGGTGTTTTAGAAGAAGGATCAATATTCTCTCTATAGATGTTAGGATTAGTCCTTCTAGTAGCCATAGCCATATTTTTACTTTCAACATTTCTTGCCACCCTAAATGCATTCTCCAATGATTTGGGTTCCCAAAGGAGAACCTCACGTTGAATGTTATCCTTTAAAGTTCCTATGAATACATCAATCAAGTGCTCATCTTGAATATCGGTTACCTTTATATTCAATCTTTGGAAGTTCTCAATGTGCTCGGTAACTTAACCCTTTTGCTTGAGATTTATCAATTGGCTAAACAAGGTATTGCTCCTTATATCCTTATAGTGTGTTATCATTTCTTCCATGAAAATTGTCCAAGTGACGAGTGATTTGTGAGAAAAAAACCATCGATACCATACAAATTTATTAGGTTCTAAATATAAAGAAGCAATTCTTACCTTTTGCATATGTGGAACATTATGTAGATCAGAGAATTGCTCCATCTGAAGTATCCATGTGATTGGGTCCTTGCCATCAAACTTCCTCATATTGATCTTAGGAACATGGTTGGTCTTTGACCCAAAGTTGGAGTTTCTCCATTCTTGATTCACCTTCCTTGTGTCGTCATCATGAATTTCATGGGATTCATTTTCACTTTCAAGTGTCTTCTTTGTTACGAAAATTTTCAATACTTCGATGATCTTCTCTTTTAAACCATCCATCTTTGCCTCCAACTTAGCTTCCATCTCTTGTAGTCCATATTTTGTTACTATCTTATTTTTTAAATCATTTATGTCCCTACACATTTCTTCACCTTCATCAAGAGTCCAAGTAGGATTGTCTGGAGGCTTATTCAGTGTAGAAGTTCCCTTTTTGGGTGGCATGTTGGCCAAGTATCACTTTTGAACCTTGATTTTGAGGTGGTTTTGCTGGACAATCTTTCTTCTGTTGTATCTCCCAGGTTTCGGCCCTTTTGGGTATAAAAATTTATTTTATGTAGTTATCTAATATTTCTTCTCTACAATGCCATAGGTCTGATCAAAATTGGATGTGCCAAGTGGAATTTACAGTAACATTCCCAAAACTTGTTGATTTTTGGCCTTTCTAGGAGATCTCACTTGTATAGTGTTCCCCGCACAAAATAATTGATATAAAATTCTGAAACTCATACCAGAAATACTACAGACTGTCCACTATCCAATGAAACTAGTCTCACGCAATTTGGATACTCTAGGAATAATTTATGATTGTTTTACCTGGAACACCTTCTTGATACTAGTCAATAGGAATAGTCAGATACCCTATCTTCCACAGGGTGTATCTACAAATTTAAGATGACCCAGAAGATGAAATTTCTACCAAATATACCTTATGAATTTATGTGAATATCCTTCGGATTTCACGGTCTGAAACATTACAGAAAAATGTTTATAGTGAAAATTATGCAATGACTCAGTTTAGAGTGATTCCAGAACCCTATCTTGTACATGTTGTATCTCCGAAATAATAAGGTCTTAGGAGTTGAAATTTTAACTCAAGGTACCTTTATCTGTCTACTAAATATCCTCCAATACRTTCCTTCTGAAACATTGTAGAAAAAAAGTTATAGTGAAAATTCCAAGGTGTCTCAAATGTAGCAGCGAAACCCCAAGACCTTGAGCTCTGATACCATATGTTAAGAACCAAATATCAATATAGAATAGAAAAACCTCAGAAAAAGTAATCAATGCCTTGAAAAAGAGATAATTTTAGATAATAAGCCTCTTCAAGGGGGAAACCTCGTTTTACCCCACTTAAATGTTCAAGTACAAGATGATTCCAAATGAAAATGTCTCCTTGGTATTTGTAGGAGACTAGGAGGTATAATTACAACTAATGGAATAAAGCCGACATAAATAAAATAACATTACTAATTTAATATGCCTCAATTAAGGGGTAATGAGCCAATATTATGGCTTAAGAGTCATTATTAGACCTAGCCAAAGTTCTTACTCTGCACCAGTGGTAATGGTATTCAAGAAAGATGGCTCATGACATATGTGTCCAGATTATAGAGAGCTCAACAAGATAAGTTTCCCATTCTTGTAAGTGATGAATTGTTAGATGAACTACAGGGAGAAATCTATTTCACAAAGTTGGATCTTTGTTTAGGGTATCATCATATTAGAATGACAGAAGAAGATATCCCAAAAAAAACATTCTGAACTCATGAAGGCCATTATGAATTTTTGGTCATGCATTTTGGCTTTACAAATGCACCTTCGACATTCCAAGGGTTGATGAATTCCATTTTCAAGCCCTTCCTTTGAAAATTTGTGTTAGTATTTTTTGATGATATACTAATCTATAACAAGTCTTAGGAGGATCATGTGCAACATGTTGAGAAGGTGCTACAACTACTAAAGGAGCAACAACTATATGCCAAACCATCCAAATGTTTCTTTGGAGTGAAGGAGGTAGAGAATTTGGGTCATATTGTATCTCATTAAGGTGTCAAGTTATACCCTAACAAGATTAAGACCATGATGGATTGGCCGATTCCAAAAACATTGAATAATCTTAGAGGATTTTTGGGTTTGACAAGTTACTACCGCAAGTTTGTTCGACACTATAGAAGAATAGCAGCACCTTTAATGACACTAACTAAGAAGGATGCATTTTCATGGACTCCATAGGAAACTAAAGATTTTGAACAACTTTAAGAGTTGATGTGCAAAGCTCCTATCTTGACCAGTCCAGACTTCACAAAAACCTTTATTTTGGAATGCGATTCCTCAGGAAATGGAATTGGTGCTATCCTAATGTAAGAAGGAAGGCCCCTGACTTTTGAAAGTTGATCACTCAAGGGAAAGGACTTACACAAACCAATTTATGAGAAGGAAATGATGTAAATACTACATGCATTGAGGAAATGGTGTCCTTACCTAATATCTAGGCACTTCAAGGTCAAAACAAATCATGATAGTCTTAAGTACTTGTTGGAACAAAGTCTATCTTCAGACGAAAAACAAAAATGGGTAGCCAAGATATTGGGTTATGATTTTGAAATCGTCTATAAAAAAGGGAAGTAAAATGTTGTGGTAGATGCACTCTCAAGGAATGATGAAGATGTTGAGGCCCTTCTCTTTGCTATCTTTATCATCCAACCTGATTGGATAATACAAGTAAGGGATGAATGGAAGAATGAGGAAAAAGTGTGGACTCTCATTCAAAGGTTGCAGTAGGATTTCAGTACATCAAATACATTTACATGGAAGAATGATTCACTATGGTATAAATATCGCTTATATCTATGTAAGAAATACCAACTCAAACAAAAGGTACTATTGGAATTTCACACCTCTCCAGTAGGAGGGCACTCAAGATTTTTAAAAACCTACCATAGGGTCAAGAAGGAATTTTTTTGGGATGGCCTTAAAAATGATGTTCAAAGGTTTGTGGTGGAATGTTTGGTTTTCCAACAAAATCAGGTGGAAACAATTAAGACCCCAGGTCTTTTACAACCATTAGCCATCCCAAGTTAGTGCTAGGAGGAGGTTTCCATGGATTTCATCACAGGGTTACCGAATTCTGAAGGAAAGAGTGTCATGATGGTGATTGTTGATAGACTGACCAAGTACACACACTTTTGTGCACTCTCTCATCCCTTCAAAGCTAGTACAATTTCCACCACATTCATGGAGACAGTTCAAAAGCTACATGGTAGCCCAAATATTATTGTAAGTGACAGAGATCCCATCTTTACTGAACGTTTTTGGACATAATTATTTTCTTGTTTGGCTACTCAATTGGCTTAAAGCTCATCCTATCATCCTCAATCTGATGGAAAAACTAATATAGTGAACAAATGTTGGAAGGCTACCTTCATTGCTTTGTCTCTGATAAACAAACACAATGGTTTAAATATTTACCCTTGGAAGAATGCTAGTATAACACTTCCTTTCATACTGAAACAAAAATGACACAATTTATGGAACTCTATGGGTACCACCCTCCTTCCATCACTTCTTCTCTAAAAGAAAAATCTAAGGTTCAAGTAGTGCAAGATCACATCGAGCATCAGCAATAAGTTCTCCAAATATTAAAGGAAAACCTGACCATGGCAGAAAATTGTATGAAACAACAAGCAGATTAACATCGTAGTGAAAGAAGTTTTAAAGTAGGGGATTGGGTGTTTTTAAGACTACAACTATACAAATATATGTCCCTCAAGCAAGAAAAGAAGGATAATAAATTATCACCAAAGTACTATGGCCCTTATAAGGTGTTGAAAAAGATTGGTAGTATGGAATAAAAATTGTAGTTTCCTGCATCTTCATGAGTACACCCAGTTTTCCATGTTTCATGCTTAAATAAGGTTATAGGCGACAAGATCCCAGTTCGAACTATATTTCCAAAACTTGAGGAGGAAGGAAAAATCATATTGGATCCTAAAACCACCGCTGACACAAGAATTCACCAACTGAGGAATAGATCCATTTCAAAGTATCTCATTAAATGGAGGAAACAATCAGCTGAAGATTCCACTTGGGAAGATGAGTCTTTTATACATAATCATCTAGAGTATTAAATGTCGGATCACTCTATGCCGGGAACATATCATGATTGTCAAATTTCCTAACTACAAATGCATACTAATGCATACTAAAGAAAAACACTTTTACCTAACAACATATTAGACCAAGTAGATCTTAACTAACTCCTAAGTGTCTAAATATTCTAACATCCCCCCTTAAGAACAACTTGGGATAGGATTGAAGGATTTACAATAATGACACAATAGGAGAAGGAAGGAGGCATTAGATCCTATCCCCCTTTAATGACAGCCTCCTGAACTCCTAACATAGATCGAAGTTTGGAAAACTTCGCTTCTATAAGAGACTTTGTGAAAATGTCTGCAACTTGATCTTCTGTAGGGAAAAAGAGCACTCCAATAACTTGATCATGAATGAGCTTTCTAATGAAGTGCATGTGTAGCTCGATGTGTTTTCTACGCTGATGTTGAACTGGGTCTTTGGCGAGCTTGATGGCACTTTGATTGTCACACCAAAGTCTAGTCGGATGCTGGTGCGGGAATCCAATCTCTGAAAGGATCTGTCGAAGGCATAGGGCTTCCTGACTTGCATTTACCGCTGCTCGGTACTCTGATTCTACTGAAGAAAGTGCAATAGCCTGTTGTTTCTTATAGGCCCAAGTGACAGGTCTTGAATCAAGGCTAAAAACATAACCTGCAGTAGAATTCTGATCATCGGGGTCGCCAGCCCAATCTGAATCAGTGAAACCAACCAATAAGGGAGTCCCCCCTGAACTGTAATGTATCCCAAACTGAATAGTACCACAAACATAGCAAAGTATCCTTTTAGCTTCTTTACAATGGATTTCATGGGGTTTTTTCATATATCGGGCAACAAGACCAACAACAAAGGAAAGATCAGGATGGGTATGAGTCAAGTATAAGAGGCTACCAACTAACTGACGATACAGGGTGGCATCAACTTCAGGAGAAGTACAAGTGGCAGAAAGATTGACTCCAGACTGGAAGGGAGAAGGGGTTGGTTTACAATCATCCATGTTAAAGTGACGAAGAAGGTCACAAGCATACTTAGACTGGGAAAGAAAAATTCCTTCATTAGTTTGCAAAACTTGGAGGCCAAGGAAATAGTGCAAAAAGCCTAAGTCTGACATTTCAAATTTCTTCTTAAGGCTGGTTTTCACATGGTTTAAAATTTTTGAGTCACTACCAGTAAGGATAAGGTCATCGACATAAAGGACAAGGATGATGAGATGGCTTCCTACTTTCTTGGTATAGACATTAGGATCAGAATGACATCTAGAGAATCCAGTGGCAATAAGAAAGCTATCCATTTTGGCATACCAAGCTCGGGGAGCTTGCTTGATACCATAAAGAGATTTCTTGAGGCGACAAACAAGGCTAGAGTCATTCTGGACATAACCAGGAGGTTGTTCCATGTAGATTTCTTCTTTCAAATCACCATGCAAGAAGGCAGATTTAACATCCATCTGATGGACCTCCCATTTATGTGAGGTAGCAAGGGCAAGAACAAGGTGGATGGAATTGATTTTGGCTACAGGGTAATAGGTTTCATTATAGTCAATGCCTTCAACTTGGGAAAATCCTTTGGCAACTAATCGAGCCTTGTGTCATTCAATACTTCCATCTGATTCATATTTAGTTCGGTATACCCATTTGCATCTAACAAGTTTTCTTCCTTTTGGAAGAGGTACAAGATCCCAAGTATCGTTTTCCATTAAAGAACGATACTCTTCATTCATTGTTGTATCCCAATCTGGATGATGGGAAGCTTCTGCAAATGTCTCTGGATCATGAGTTTCTAAAACTTGAGCCAAAAGAGAAGAGGCTCATTGGAACTGTGAACGTGTCCGACGCTGATTTGAAAGATCACCGACAAGATCACCAGCTGCTTCTCGTGTTGAACGGACCCATCTAGGAAGCGGTGGAACTGGTGCTTGTTTAGGTTCAAAGGACTCATCTAGAGGAATGTCAATAGAAGGAGGTGGATTTTCATCCTCACTTTCATCATCTGAAGAAGAATCCATAATAGGAACATAAGAAGGCACAACTATCGAAGATGGCTCGCAGGCTGAATAAGATACAACCGCCAAATTAGGCTCACATGCCAAGAGATTTTCATCAAATTTAACATCTCTTCTAAGAATAATTTCATTACAATGTGGTTGAAGAAGTCTATAACCTTTGACATATTTAGAATAACCAACAAATATACACTTCTCACTTTTAGGCTGCAATGCTTCTCTTTTCTCATTAGGAATGTGAGCCCATGCTATACTCCCAAATACATGGAAGTGACTTACATCTGGTTTAATTTTAGTCCAAGCTTCTTCTGGTGTTATATTTTTAAGAGCCTTTGTGGGAGTGCGATTGACTATGTAATTTGCACAATTGATTGCTTCTGCCCAATATTGTAGACTTGATCCCTTAGATTGGATCATACAATTAGCCATTTATTTTAATGTGCGGTTCTTTCTCTCAGCAACACCATTCTGTTGTGGTGTGTATGGAACAATGTGTTACATTTGGATGCCCTGTGTAGTACAATAACTTGTAAAATTATTGTTCACATATTCACCTCCATTATTTGTTCTTAACCTTTGAATTTGATGTCCAGATTGCTTTTCTACAAGGGCCTTGTAGGCCAAAAACTTGTCAAAAAATTCACTCTTGAGTTTTAAGAAGTAAACCCAAGTATATCTGGAAAAGTCATCAATGAAAGTTAAGAAATACTT
>JASDQU010689191.1:6580-38740 GCA_032191745.1 Picea mariana
CCCCTTAAGATCCCTCTCTTGTGGAATCATATCCCCCGATAACTCTATTCCTTATCCATCTAGCAGCCAGCCATGTATTTATTATTAATAATGATAGAAAACATTACATGTATTGGGCACATTGGCCTTTTAATAATTGTTTGGGCACCCTGGACTCTCAGCATTGTAAAAATACATTATTTAAAATGGGGGTTCAAAACCTGGGGTGTTACACAAACCAGTAGTAAAAGACTATGGCCATCCTTCCCCCTCCACATTGGAAGTTATACCATTTCCAATGCCCAACATACAAGGAAGGAAGTTGATACCTTAGAGGTGTTAATCCTATGCTTGGGAGAGCCTAAAGACCATGATCCTCATGATTTGGCTATTAGTCATGTCAGGTATGTCGGCCTCACTCATCCCAATATCCACATTGTTGATTTCGAGGAAGATAAGTTTAAGGGAGTACTCTCATATGATGAATTCCTACACCATTTTCCTCATGATATTGCAAAGAGAGAGCTTGAACTTGAGAAATAATAATTCAAGAGGGAAACTTTTAACCAATTCCAGAAGTTGCTTCAGTGAGAACAAGACACCGGCAGCACCAAAGAGGAGGAGAATACCAAAAAGGAAGAAAAGCTTGAACAGAAAAGGCTCCAAGCTGAGTAGGATTATGAAAAAAGATAGACTGAAGAGAAGAACAAGATAGAACATGAGTGCATGGCACATCAAGTTGCTCTGCAAAATAAAAAAGAAGAACAAGACAGAAGGTTGGTTGAGGAAGAAAAATCCAAAAGGTTAGATGATGAAGCACAATCCAAGAAATTGGTTGAAGAGGCAGAAGAAAAAATATTGGCCGACAAGGTTGAAGCAAAGAAGAAATTTGATGATATTTTGAAGCAGAATATAAACCAGACACCAAGCACTCTATCAACACCAAACATATGCATTATGAACATACCTCCTCCGGAGTACACACCCATAAGCACCATACTAGGATATTCTTCCCAAGCCCTCAATTTTGAAGGCTTTGTAGTAGTTATTGGAGATTACCACTTCAATAACAGAACAAGAAGCATAGAGAAAGGATTGGCAAAGAGGAAGAGAGGAGAATACACAAGTTTGAAGCCATCAGCAGGAAGGGTATTGGAGTAGAAGGTAGGGCCTAATCTAGAAGAGAACGCAGTCCAAGTAGCTTCAATGCTCAATTCCTTTGTAGGGTTAAAGCCTCCTCTGTCCTGGAGATAATTGATTCCCTCAACATTGCCAAGAACTGAGTAGTCAAGAAGGAAACAGGGTTGAAAGGTGTAAGAGACCAATTTTCCATAGATGTCCAAGAAGCTGTAAAAGCAGTTGAAGGTCTAAATTCAGGGAAGATCAATAGTGCCCTACAGGCACAAAGAGACCACATGAATGAAGAGTTTGAAAAGAGGATACAAATCCAATGGGACAACCACGGGAAATAGTTAGAGGTGGAAATAAATAAACTCAATGTCGCCCTAGAAAAGACTAGAGCCTCGGCATGCACCGTGGAGTCCATAAAGGCACAAGCACTAGAAACAAGTGAAAAAATAGTGATGTAAAAGAATGATCTCCTTGATCTATTGATTAGCATACGGGCTGAGAGACAAGAACAACTTAGGTTACAAAGCACTTTGATAGATACTCAAGGAAAGTATCACGAAGTGAGCAAGGCTTTTGAGGAGATTGTTAGTTGGCAATACATGCATCAACCTCCACCTACCACCCTACCGGTATACTCAAAGAGGGAAAGACTCAGGTACCAAATGCTCTTCGACACCAGCAAAATTCTCTTCATGAGTGCCCACTCCACCCAAGGAGTAGTTGTTGACACATGCGCACAACTTTGGAAAGATGTGAATGATCTCGTCGCAGAGGCAAGGGTATAGCCAATGCAATCTATTGATGAAATGACTTATGTCAGCACCAGGATGGTTGAATTTGAAGATCTAAATAAATCCAATCATGCGAGCATTTAGGATCTGATGTTGTTTCAAGAAAAATCAATTGAAGAACATTTGTTGCTTCCTACTCGTCTCACCCACAAAATCCAATCCTTTGTAAAAGCCACGTTGGAGTGGTTATATCAAGAAGTGTCTGTAAAAGTATGTAATGGAGAATCGGTCTTAGAGAGATTGAAATCAAGAAAACTCGAGAACATTTTAAACAACCACTCCACTTGGAAAGAATACCAAGACCAACTATAGGAGCAGGCCACGTCATGATTACATATTTCCTTCCAGATGTTGTTTTCTTTTGATATTGTAATCTAATTTTGAATACGAAGAGTATTTATTGTGAAACGGCCCTAATTTCATGATTTCCAAGAAGAACAATTGTAAACATTTTCCCTTCACTATATAAAGGGAGTGCTTCCCATTTGAAATGGATTTTGGTTTTTGAATGTAGCATGGTAGTACTTTTACTGTAAGTTAATTTGAATCTGAGAGACATTCTGAAATTGGAGATTATGGTATTGATGTGTATGAATAAGATTATTTTTTTTATGCATCTCTCTTATTGTAGTATGTGAATATTAGTTGATGAATTATTTATGAATATAATGTTTACAGTTTGCAATTACCATGGTTTTTCAGGATGAATACAGCGATAGCAAAACATTGTTAATTAATAAATTATCTGGTTTTGATCGTTTGTGCTATTGAACTTATGTATTATGTGTGTCATGAATTTATTCTATGCAAGTAATACACATTACTCACTATATTCATTTTCTTCACTAGTTTGCTCCTAATCGGGATAGGTTAGTTTAGTATTAGTTTAGAGACTGCATCCTAGAATAATAATCATACCTCTTAGCTTAATTTTAGTTATCCGCATTTACTTATTTTTATTTTACTTCTTTTTAATTCATTTGAGAACCTTCAGTTCTCATATTCATATTTAGTTATTATTTTAGTTAGATTTCTTGTTTGTTAGTAACCATGCCAAAATTTGGTCGGAAGCACTACCCCAAACAAGAGTGGGTCTAATTGGGACCTGTCATCAGGAATTTTCCCTCATTTGATTGATAGGGTCATTTCGGCCCATCAACACTGCATTCACACTATACTTTTTATCCATATTCTTCATTCATCTTTTGGTACCAAAACAACACCATCAGGGCTACCTGAATTCTTCAAGGGTTGACATCAATCTCTAAGATCACTCTCCAATGGTTGACATCAATGACAACCAACTGTCCAAATCAATTGTCCAACAATCTCTCCCTTTGGCATTGATGGCAACACTAGGCATGGAAATCCTTATGTTCATTCTCCCCATGTGACCATCGCTCCCCATGTCTACATGCTTCTTTATCTCCATATCCATGTCTTTCTATTTATCTCTCCCCCTTTAAAATCAATGGAAAAGGGTAATCCTCCTCTTAGGTCCACTCCCCCTATCTATAGGCCTCTGTTAACTCTACTGACCTTTATCTTCATGGTGCTTCCTCATGTAAATTTCTGATGTATATGAAAAGCATTCAAAAGAATTATTTACTTGAACTCTTCGAGACTTTTGTTTCTCTCCCCCTATCTTGTTAAGTTTGATTCCATGTGGATCACTGTAATATCCCTAGGCCGAACCCAATTGTAATGTAAATGAAAATGTACTTAAGTTGGTGAGTGGTTTGATATCATTTTTGTATGGACCTTTCATAGCATAATGCGTGCACGTACTGCGCAATAAAATGAGGAAGTGTGCACATTCCAAGATACCATGCACAGCAAATTAAGTGTGCGTGATTTTGAGGCCAGGGAGTCATTGTGTATATGCTGTGTTTTATAGGCTGGTGAGCCAGTTTGGTGATTATTAGGCCGGAGAGACTAGATGTTAAAGGCCAGTGCACCTAATTTTGTATATATCTTAGCATTAATATAAAATACATCGTTGCATGCAGACCGACCACGATAAAAGAGTATGGGGGACTAAACTCCACTAGTTAGGGAAAGGGAGGGGGCTAAAAGTTAAGGAAAAGGGACTAAGCCAGGGAGCTTAAGCCAAAAAGGAATATTATATTAATATTTATTAAATATAAAGTATGAATAATAATTTTATCCTAAGTTCCAAAGTTGGGTACAAGTGGGCCAAAGTAGCTCCAAACATGACAAGTGTCAAGTTAGGGACATGCATACATATTGTTTGGACTTAGTTCCTTTCACATCATTCATCCCATCACTCCTTCCATATTTCAGTCATCCATGAGCATTCATACACACTTTGATCTATCTTTCGTAACTTCATGTCACTGTACCGGAACCTGTATCCATAGCCATACTTGTTTGGGTAGCTGGTTAGCTTGGGAGATGGACTAAAGAAGCGAGTTGTCAAGCCCATGAGATATTGAAGAGGCGGGTTGTCAGGCCCGTGAGAAATTCCTCTCTGGGTGAGAGAAATGCTTGGAATTAATTTCCTGAAGGTGCTAAATTGCAGCTATAGGGCTCTGAGACTTCCTGTTTGGCATGTTGTTGAAGCCTGGAAAAGAAGTGGGGCAGTCGAAGGACTGTTGAGTAGAGAAGGGACACACTTCCTATGTTGGACAGGCATGTGGGGAATGAGGGACTGTAGGTTGTTAGTTTGAGTTGGCACCTGTGACGAAGTCTTTCCTATTGTCTATGAACCATTAGCCTGGTTAGGAATCCCTTTACCCGGGTGGAGTTTAGTCCCAGCTCGGGGGTGACCCACTGCTGAGAGTGATGAGAAGTGTGGTCTAAGGTTTGGAGGTTCATGGAAAGTATGCACACAGTTGGTGATATTATTACCAAGATAAGTATCAACTGTGTGATAAATTTACATGTTGCATTGTTATTTACGTGTTTATTTTTACGGGTTTATCCTATTTTTGGTTATAACTGTCTTTATATTTATGGGCATTTATTGTATATGTTGCATGTATATGTTTATTGGTTTTTTAGTATGAATCTGTGCATTTATAGATGTAATTGTCTGTTTACATTTTATATATATATATATATCCACAAGAGTTATGTGTGTATATGTTTTAATTACATGAAGTTTGAAAATTTTATGTAGCATAGCTCAGTTGGATGTTGGGTATGTTACAGTATGTTCCGCAGAGAGAATGAAAAGTTTTTTCTGGAGTATCCTGTTCCCAGCCTGGGTGGTCGAGGATGTTAAAATATGGTATCAGAGCTTCAGTTTTCAACACTGAGCCTGGATGGGCCGAGCAAGTTGAGTTGAAGTGAAATTTCACAGAGGATTGATTCTGAACTGGCCAAATCTCGAGTTGCAGATCGTCCATGGTAAAAAGTAACAACAATGGTGCGGAATTGAGAAAAATCCCCAATTTATGTTGTCAAATTCATGGGGAAATCGAGAAATTCGGCGAAGTATTGAGATATTCCTGATTTAATATCTGTTGTAGAAAAATTCAGAGCTAGAATGGGTCAAATTTGAAGTTACAGTGAAGCCATGACAAACGGAGCGAATTTAGTAATTAAAATTCTCAATTCGTAATTTGAGTTTGGGAAAAAAAAATTCCAGAAATGCCAACCCACAACGAGTTGTTACAGAGGTTGAATTGGTGTTATCAGGTTGAAATTGAGCAAATTTCATAGTTGCAGAATGTCTGGTAAATTGGGGAAAAAGTTAGAAAAAAAAAATCCCCAATTTCTGCAGCGGAATTCACGAGGAATTGATGTGCATAAAAATGAATGTGTGCAGGTGAGCGCACTAAAAATGTATGATGCACGGTAAAAATCTTGTGTTATGTAAAAAATGGGCACTACGCGGAAAAATATTGGTGTGCGGATGCGCACACTAAATTTTGGCTCCGCGCGGAAAAATGTTGGTGTGTGGGCGCGTGCGCTAAATTTAGCATTGTGTGATGTGCTTAAGCATAATAAGGTGTGTGCGGTGTACATGACACACATAATAATGGCATGCATGGTGTGTGCAGTATTGGAAGAGCACAGAGGAGTTTGGTTGGTGCGAGTGCAATGTGGGTATATGTTGTCATGTGACAATTTAGTTAATGGTGTGCGTAGAGTATTGGTGCGCGGTGGGGGCGTACTAAAATTTGGCATGGTGCAACGCATAGAGGGAAATGTGCACATAATATTAGTGCGGGATACAAAAATTTTGCGCAACGGGTAATAGTGCAAGAACCAAAACTATGTGTGGTGGATATTTGTGCGCGACACAAAAGTAGTGCGCGCAAGTTATTGGCGTGCCAGAGAAGTGATGCACAGTGGTTATAGCTACGCGGAGCACGATTTACCTTGTGGTGTTGATGTGCATGGTAAATATGGGTGTACAAGTTGAAATTTTTGCGCGAGAAGTCGTTTGGATGGTGAACGACAACAAAAAACCAGCGAATTTCTGTGACATTTTATACTATTTGAACATCATCTTTTTGCAGCACGTTTTTGAGGCCCTTAAGAGCATTTTTAGATACTCAAAAACCATGAGAACAAAGTGTATCAAGACACAATCTATATTTTCAAATCAAATGAAATAGCTCAGAGAGATCTTTCTAATGGTGTAAATCATTCGTCAAACAGAGCTTTTATGAGAAAGTTATAGCACAAACAGTGGAGGTTAAATTTTGAGACCCATCTAACTTCAAAGGGCCATAACTTTATGCTCCAGAATCATATTGAGGCACAGGAGTAGTCAATGGAAATATATTGAGCCATAGAAGACAGTATCAAAGCTCAATTAAATTTTTGGGCATGTTAAAATGTTTAATATGGAAAATAAGGCACATGTAGCATTCCAGACCAAAAACACGAATTGGTGTAGAACTTCACTAGGTTGTAACTAGCTGCCAAGAACCCAGAAAAAGGTGAAACTTAGATAGAGTGTCCATAATATGTATATGAATAAACCCAATTGAGATCCTATGAAAAATCCAATGGAGTAGGTGCAAAAATGCATAATTACAGCGCAGATTTGTGCCAAGTTGAAAAATGAACAGAAAAATTAATGGGCAAATTTCAAATAACCATAACTTTCTGCTCAAGACTTGGAATTGAGCATGGGAGAAGGCGTTGGAAAGGTATCGGACAGTGGAATCTAAATTTCCACCCATAAAATTGATATGGGCATTCAATGTTTTAGGAAATCATAAGAAAGAGTTCTGATATATTATTGAACCAGAATGGTTCATATTTTTCATGAAATTATTGAAACAATTAGCCTGACAAAGTTTTGTTGGTTGCACATTTTGCAGAGTCGACAACAACTAGATCAGATCAGAATCAGCATAGAGTCCAGAGTAATGGAAGAGGCACAGGGGACATACATCCAGGAAGATGAGATTAGAGGGATGGATGTCCATTTGGGTATTGAAGGAACAAACTCCAATGGACATGAAGAAGGAAGGAATGAAAACATGAATATGGTAAAGACCATTAAAAAAATTCAGAAGGATGTCCAAAGCCATAAAGTTGATAATGAAAGGATTATGAGATCCAAGGAGTAGTAGGATGAATTCAACATGAAGTTAATACAGATATTGAATAGAATAGAAAATAAATTGGATAAGGAGAGTGGATCAAGCAAATCAGGAAGTCACAGGTCTCCTAATGAGAAAAGAAGAGAAAGGAGTGTTATCAAACATCACCACCACTCACAGAGGCATTCCAATAAGAGATCACATAGCATCTCAAGTCCACCCCCTGTCAAGAAGCATAAGGGGTCTGGGATGGATGAGCTACGAGGGGAAATGAACAAAATCAAACCTCCTACATTTGATGGTGAGCACAAGAAGGATGAGGATGCAGAGACATGGTTGTTGGGCATAAGAAAGTATTTTCAATTGCATAATTATTATTCTCATGTAGAAGGTAGAATTTCTATCTATCAACTCAAGAGAAAGTCATCCATGTGGTGGGAACATCTTGTGCAGGTGCAGCACATTAAAGAGAAAAGTGTTACTTGGAGGGAATTCAAGAAGTATTTTGAGAAGAAATACTTGACTAAGAGATACTATGAAAAGAAAATGAAAGACTTCTTTGAACTCAATATTTGGAGTATGACCATTGATGAATATGAGAGAAGGTTTTTAGAACTGTTGAAGTATGTCTCTTTCATGAAGGATGAGACAGTTAAGATTAAGAGGTATTTGAGTGGATTTCCATCATTTATCAGTGAAAAAATACAGTATGATGATCCAAAGACATTGGAGGAGACCATAAGGGGAGCTAAATTCCTATATGATCAGCAAAAAGCAAGGCCAACTTTCCAAAAATCTTGGGAAGACAAAAAGAAATTCAAGATGGATCAAAGGAAGAAGGGAACTAAGCCACCATTCTTCAAAAATAATACTTAGGGACAGCCAACTTCTAGAGAACCCATAACGATTGAGGCAGGAGGTCAAAGGCCAAGGCAGCCACCTATACAGTGCTGGGGTTGTAAAGGAGATCATATGTTTAGTGATTGTTCACACAGAGGTGAAAAAGTGAGAACTATTCACAATGTACAGCAAGCTGAAATAGTGAAGGACATGGCAAGAAATGTACCAAGGATCTATGCAACCATGGATAACAAGCAAGCATAGTATCAATCACATATGATTGAAGTGGAAGGTATGATCAACAATCAAACCATTTCAATTTTAATTGATTCAGGAGATAGTCATAGTTATATAGATCATAATATGGTGGAAAGTTTTCATTTTCCAAGAGGCAAGCATGGAAAATCTTGGTTGGTGCAATTGGCTACCAGAGCCAAAAAAAAAGTTAATGAGATGGTTAATTAATGTCTTATGGACATGAATGGAATGAACACCGGGACAGATTTGAACATCTTTCCTTTAGGTTCCTATGATTGTATAATTGGGATGGATTGGTTGGACCAGCATCATGCTATCCTAGACTATTATAACAAGACATTTACTTGCTTGGATGAGGAAGGGAGCCTAAGGAGAGTGCAGGGAATTCATAGGGAAGTAACCATTAGAGAAATTTCAGCATTGCATCTGAAGAAATGTTACAGAAAAGGGTGTCAAATATTTGTAGCCCATATGGAGAAGACACCTAAAGATAAGGTGCCAAATTTGGAAGATCATGCAATCTTGGAAAATTTTGAAGATGTATTAAGGAGGTACCAGGACTACCCCCAAACAGAGATATTGATTTCTCTATAAATTTAATGCCTAGAGCAGCTCCAGTGTCAAAGACTCATTGCATAATGAGTACACTAGCGTTGAACGAGTTGCAAATGCAACTTGAAGAACTTCTGAAGAAGGGGTATATATGCCCAAGTGTGTCACCTTTGGGTGCCCCAGTCTTGTTCTTGAAGAAGAAATATGGGACATTAAGATTGTGCATTGATTTTAGACAGATGAATAAAGTGACTATAAAGAACAAGTATCCTCTTCCAAGGATTGATGATCTCTTTGATCAATTGAAGGATGCAAAGATATTTTCAAAGATAGATCTCAGGTCAGAATACCATCAGGAAAGGATTAAAGTGGAAGATATCAACAAGACCATCTTCAGGACAAGGTATGGTAATTATGATTTCATAGTGGTACCATTTGGGTTGTCAAATGCACCTGTTGTTTTCATGTGCTTAATGAATGGTGTTTTCCGTGAATATTTAGACAAGTTTATCATTGTATTTTTGGATGACATTGTTATATATTCTAAGTCAGAAGAAGAGCATGAGCATCACTTGAGGATGGTGTTGCAAGTATTAAGGGAGCATCAGTTGTATGCCAAATTGAGCAAGTTCTCATTTTATCAAAAGCAAATTCATTATTTGGGACATATCATTTCAAAGGATGGGATAGTAGTGGATCCTGAGAAGATAGAAGCCATTAGAGAATGGTCAGTGCTTAGGAATGTGACAGAGGTCAGATCATTCATGGGCCTTGCAGGCTACTATAAGAGATTCATTGAAGGATTCTCAAAGATTGCACACCCAATCACTTCCTTGCAAAGAAAGGGTGTGAAGTTTCAGTGGACATTGGATTGTGAAAAGGGTTTCCAACACTTGAAATGATTATTAACAAGTTCTCCAATACTAAGGATTGCATACCCAAATGAAGACTTCATTGTATGCACAGGTGCATGTAAAGAAGGACTTGGTGGATTCCTCAGTGAAAATGGGTTTGTCATATGTTATGAATCAAGGAAGTTGAAGGAGCATGAAACACACTATGCCACTCATGATTTGGAGTTGGAAGCCATAGTGCATGCCTTGAGGAAATGGAGACAGTACCTCATGGGTAAAAGGTTTGAGCTAAGAACAGATCATAATGGTCTGAAATATTTATTTGATCAACCAACTATAAATGCTAGGCAAAGTAGATGGTTAGAATTTCTAAGTGAATGTGACTTTGATATAAAGCATATCAATGGGAAAGAGAACAAAGTGGTTGATGCACTCAGTAGAAGAGTGCATGAATTGCATGCTACAACCATTAGCATGTACGAATATATTTGAAAGACAGAATTATAGAGGCTGCCAAATTAGATTTTCAATACAAGGAATTAGTGGCAAAATTATAGCAAGGCAATTTGCAGCAGAAAATTGAAGAATACAAGCTAGATAATGATGAAATTCTCATCTACAGGGGCAGAATTTGTGTACCAAATTCTCATGAATTGAAAATTTTGATATTGAGAGAAATGAATAATGTACCTTATGTTGGGCACCCAGGTTATCAGAAAACTATTGCAGTTGTCAAGGGCCAATATTATTGGCCAGGCATGAAGAAAGAAGTGGCAGATTTAATTGCCAAATGTTTGGAATGTCAAAAGGTAAAAGTTGGGCATAGACACTCAGCTAGTTTTCTACATCCATTACCCATTCCTGAGTGGAAATGGGAAGTTGTAACAATGGATTTCATCACCAAACTTCCAAGAACAAACAAGCAACATGATTCTATCATGGTAGTGGTGGATAAGCTTACTAAAGCTACCCATTTTATTCCAGTTAAGCTCACTCACAAGGAAGCCAACATTGTTGATGTTTATATGAAATAAATTGCTCGATTACATGGCATACCCAAGACAATTGTGTCTGACAGAGATCCAAAATTTACCTCAAAATTTTGGAAGGGATTATTTAATGGATTTGGAACAAAATTGAATTTTAGTATAGCTTATCATCCAGAATCACATGGACAAACATAGAGGGTGAATCAAGTGATTGAAGATATGTTGAGGATGTATGTGATGGATAAACCATCAAAATGGGAAGACTACCTACACTTGGTAGAGTTTGCATATAACAATGGTTACCAAACATCTCTAAAGATGAGCCCATTTGAGGCACTTTATGGTAGAAAGTGCAACACACTAGTAAGTTGGGATAACCCAGAAGATAGAGCAATGGTTGGGCCAGATTTACTCAGGGAAATGAAGAAGCAAATGATAAAAATAAAGAAAAATTTAAAGGATTCCCAAGATAGGCAGAAAATCTATGTTGATAAGGGCAGAACTCAAAGGGAATTTAAAGTGGGAGACCCTGCATTTTTGAAAGGGAAAGCTAGCAGAAGTTCCCTGAAGTTGGGAAATTGTTCAAAGTTGGTAACTCGCTATTGTGGGCCATTTGAAATCCTAAAGAGAATTGGTCCAGTGGATTATATGATTGTATTGCCTACATCTATGTCTGTTAATAATGTATTCCATGTATCATTGCTCAAGAAATATATACCTAATTCTAATCATGTTATTGATTGGAATGTGATTCAGGTGGAGCAAGAAGGCAATTTTCAAGTGCATCCAGTACGCATTCTGGACCGGAAAATAAAACATCTTTGGAATCGATCCATAGGGATTGTAAAGGTCCAATGGACCTGGTACAGTCATGAGGACGCTACATGGGAGCATGAGGATGCAATGTGGGCAGAATACCCGCATCTTTTTGAGGATTTTTGAAATTTTGTTGTGTATGAGTACATAATTGAAGCAGTCCCCCCTTTTCTCCTAAGGGTTACGCAACCTCTCAGTATAGGATCGATCAAGAAACTAAGTCTAATTGACTCTCCGGGTCTCTGCTAGACCCCAAACTCACTTACATATGTCATTTCTCCAAAGACACAGGTCATATGAGACCCGCGGGCCCTCTTCTAAGCGTTGTTCAAACCTCAATGCTAAACAGGCGCTATCTCTCCTCAGACTAAGCCCTTTCCTTCACATGATCATGGTTGTGACCACTCACTTGGTCAAAAGTTGCATCGCGAGTTTGTGTATCGGGACTTCACATATGAGTCACCCCAACTCTCCCGACCTCCGAAACCCCGAAATATCGATATTTCAGAGCGCCAGATCAACGTTCCATAATCCCTGTGATCCAACAGTCCTGATCTCCTTCTCGCCTATCGGGACTTCACATTTCGCAAAGTTGGAGGACCACTCACCTCCCTTCTCCCAATATCCAGACTCTCGATATCTCCCTGGGCAACTAACGGTCCAAATTTCTCCTTGATCCAACGGCTTGGATCAAATCGTGATTTCACGATTCACGAGTTCTTACAACTCTACCTTTGACTTCTTTGAGTAATGATTCAGCAAAATGTTGATCTCCCACCACGTGTCCCCCTCGATGGATTGTTCCGATGATTTCATAATTTCACAACCCCACTTCCCCTATGTACTTTTGAAGCTTATCGTTAGTGCACCTTACATTGATCGAGAGGCTACGATTCTTCTATACTCAGACTGAACGACTGAGATATTTCCTCCTCTGTGCTTGCTCCTTGTTATCTAGATGTTGATCGGACGGTCCAGATCTTTCCTCTTGAGCTTTCATTTTCTTTGGACTTACAAGATTTTTGAAAGATTCAAAGGCCTCGACCTTTGTCCTTCCTACGAGTTTGTTTCTTGGATCTCGTTAACACCTATGAAAAGCGTCATTCCTTCTGAGCTTGGTCTTGTGAAGACTTCGAATTCCTGCGCACTCTTTGTGTTTCAGGTATTTCGATAACTCATATCCGAAGGATTTCTCGAAGAGAAACTCCTCTCACCCTCCTGGTGTTCTCATTTTCTGGTTCTTCGACTTCTCACAAAGTCCCTTCAACACTTAGTCGAATCCCGGATCTATGCACTCCTTGCACCATATCTTTTCGCAAGGTTCAAATTCTTGCAGGCGACTTTGCATGCCTTGCACCAATCTCTTTACACTCCTTGCAAAGGGAAAGTTTTGTGATATCTCTTTTGAGCTTCGGAACCAAAACAGATTCTGTCAATGCACTCCTTATGTTCTATGTGCACACCTTGCACCATTTCAACAGAAGAGAAACAATTGAAACTTATCCTAACATTCACAGTTCCATAAAATGAATAACGATATTCATTTATTCATTCATCAAACATAATAACAAAGAGTTGCAAAACAATGCCCACACCATACATTGGGTCAATTTTCATCTCTTATATTCATAAGTGAAAACGGTTACAACTATAAATGAACAACAAAAATTGAAACTCTGAAATCTCCTACTAACTTGCAGTTCTCTAATTTGCAGCTATCTACCCTACAGCCAGACTCATTTGGGCGTACAAAACCTCTATTTATCTCAAAGGGATCTTAGGGTTTCCCTCTGGCTACTTTTCTACATCACAACCTATCCTATGGATATTTTAGTTCAGTCGCATTCCAGAGCCGAAGTGGGAACTCCAACTTCGCTCGTGATCGCTCAAGCATGCCTTGAATATTTTTTCGGCGCTGAGTTAAAGTGGATTTCAAAATATCGGCTAAAACTGCCAGCGTTGAGGTCTCGTACAGATTCCTAGATGCTAATAGGTCTTGCTCTGCGTGCTTGCCAGTGATTCTCTTGCATCATACTCCCCTTGAAAAAAATTCATGGACTATTGGGTGTCCCTTACACTTGACCAGATATTCAAAATAGGTCTTCCTCTTGGTATTTTTTCCAATCCTCTCATCAACAATATTCTCCATCTGTGATTTTTCTGCTATAGGCATTTGTTTCTCCCAGTGGACCTTCTAGCGATCTTTTGATCCCTCTGTGTCATATTTATTATAAGGATACAGGTCTGAAACATTGAATATGGGTGATATGCCCACATCCTTTGTTTGCATCAAACTTCCTCAAGATATTACATGGTCTTATTTTCTTCATTTTTAACTTGTTATATGTTCCCCTAGGGAACATTTCTTTCATGAGATATGTCAAAACTTTATCTCCCACTTCAAATTGAAGTTCTCTTCTATGTTGATCAGCTCTGTGCTTGTACTCCTGGTTAGAACTCTGCAACTGTCCTCTGATCTGGCTATGGAGCCTTTGCATTTCTGCAGCAATATCTTTTGCTCCAGCGCTCCTGATCTCACTCTGTTCCAAGTCTCTCAACTCATATACTGCCCTTGGTTTCATTCCATACAATATTTGGAATGGGCTCTTTCCAGTGCTCATGTTTGGTGAGTCATTGTATGCAAATTCTTCTTGTGGCAGAATCTGATCCCACTAGTTATGGTGTTCAATAAACAGACTCCTCAACAAATTTCCCAAGCTTCTGTTTACCACCTCAGTCTATCCATATGTCTGAGGGTGATAGGATGAGCTGAAGGAAAAATTTGTTCCCAACTTCTTCCACAATGTTCTCCAAAAGTGGCCAACAAATTTTGTGTCTCTGTTCGAGACAATGCTTCTGGCTAGTCTGTCAAGTCTTACAACTTCCTTAAATAATAGATTTGCAACATGTGTTTCATCACTGGTCTTTTGGCATGGGATAAAATGAGGCATCTTTGAAAATCTATCCACCACCACAAATATGGAATCAAATCCTCTTTGCGTTCTTGGCAGTCCCAACACAAAATCCATGTTTATTGCATCCCAAGGCCTCTCTGGTATTGGAAATGGTTGATACAATCCAGTGTTCTGTCTTTTCCCTTTTGCTTGTTGGAAGATTCTACATCTGTTCACAAAATTTATCACTTATAATCTCATACATGGCCAATAGTATGAACTTCTCAACTGTGCAAACGTTATATCATGGCCGCAATGTCCAACGAATCCTCCACTATGCTTTTCCTTCAAAAAGTTATCCCTCATTAAGAATTTCGGTATGCACAACTGATTACCTTGAACAAAAATCCCTCTCTAATCATGTACTATGTCCATTGGCGTATGTCTCTCAGCACATAATTTGCACATGCTTCATATGCTTCCTTGAAATCTGTATCATCACAATACATGTCCTTAAGGTGTTCACCTGGAATTCTTGCAGAATCAAGCATATCCTGCTTAATGCATCAACAACTTTGTTAGAATTCCGATCAATATGTTTTATGACAAAAGTAAAATATTTAATAAACTCAACCCATTTCGCATGCCTCTGATTTAATTTTTCCTGCCTAATTATGAATTGTAAATCCTAGTTATTTCTATAGAAGACAAATTCTTGTGGGACAAGATAATATCTCCATTTCTTCAAGGTTTGAATTATGGAATAAAAATCCTTATCATACGTGGAGTATTTTCTCTTGGTATCATTCAGTTTCTCACTGAAATAGGCAACAGGTCTGTTATCCTGGCTCAAAACTACTCCAATTGCAACTCCACTTGGATCACATCTTACCTAAAATGTCTTTCCAAAATTTAGCAAGACCATAATTGGTCATTCTGTTATTTTCTCCTTCAGTGTATTGAAGCTCCTCTCAGCTTCCTCTGTCCATTTAAAATACTTGTTCTTCTTCTTCACTGTATCCATCATTGGTGCATAAATTCCACTGAAGTCTCTGATGAACTTCCTATATAAGCTTTCTAATCCATGGAAGCTCCTTACTTCAAACATGCTCCTTGGTGACGGCCATTATTTGATTGCTTTCACCTTCTCTGGATCCATCTTCAGTTCATTTGAAGAGATCACAAAACCCAAGTAAATGAGTTATGTCTTCATAAAAGAGGACTTCTTCAGATTTATCAACGGCTTCTCCTATTGTAGTCTCCTCATCACTAATGTTAGGTGCCTCAAATGCTCCTCTTTAGTCTTACTAAAGATCAGTATATCATCCATATATACAACCACAAACTTGCCAATGAAATCTTTCAGTATTTCATTCATCAACCTCATAAAAGTACTTGGGGCCTTTGTTAATCCAAATGGCATAACAAGCCACTCATACAAACTTTCGTTTGTCTTAAAGGTTGTCTTCCACTCATCACCTTCTCTCATTCTAATATGGTGATATCCACTTTTCAAATCTATCTTAGAAAATAAATTTGCTCCACTTAAACACTCCATTAAATCATTCATTCTGGGTAAAGGAAATCTATACCTAATGGTGATCTTGTTAATGGCTCTTGAATCTGTACACATTCTCCGTCCTCCATATTTCTTTGGACTCAACACAGTTGGTACTGCTCATGGACTCAAGCTCTCTCTGACCAAACCCTTGTCTAACAATTCATGGACTTGGTTCTTCACTTCGTCATTCTCTCGGGGTGTCAATATATATGTTGCTTTGTTTGGTAGACTTTCCCCTGGTATCAAGTCAATATGGTGATTGATACTTCTGGCGAGTGGCAGTGAGTTAGGCAGCTCATCCACCACTATGTCAGCGAACTTTTCCAGCAATTGTTGAACTTCTTTAGGCAAATCATCCATCGAAGTAATTGTAAGGATAACTCTGGGTTTCCTCACCACAACGAACTGCATCTCTTTTTCTTCCTTGACTTATTTTAGGAGTTCCTTCCCACTCATGAGAAGTATGCTTGTGTTGGTTTCCTCCTTCACTTTCTTCTCCTCTATTGGTAGTAACATGTGTGTTCTACCATTCTTCTCCAAGGTGTATGTATTCTTCCTCCCATCATGAATGACATTCTTGACAAACTGCCATGGTCTTCCCAACAAAATATGGCATACATCCATGGGAATTACATCACACATAATTTCATCTCTATATCCTACTATATTAAATTCAACCAAGCATTGTTTAGTAACCATTACCTGGTGTCCTTTCTGCAACATTGAGACTTTGTATGGCTTTGGATGTGCAGTTGTCTCCAGCTCCAATTTCCCCACCATATCTGTGGATACTAAGTTATCAGTGCTCCCATTGTCAATTATCACCTTGCATACTCTGTCTTTAGTCTTGCAAGCTATCCTGAAGAGACTATTCCTCTGCACTGGCCTCTCAACTTCTGCCTCTAGTTTTAAGAGAACCTTCCTCAACATCAAGGATCTCCCATCCTCTGTCTCTTCTTTGTGATTTTGAAATGTGAGCTTCACTTCCTCCTTCTTTCTTTTTTTTGGGATAGTCCCAAGACATGTGCATTGACTTTCCCATAGCATCTTACTTCTCCTCCTCTTCTTCTTGTTCCTCTAGAAGACTTTCTTCCACCACCCTGTCTTTATCGAGAATTTTCTCCTCTTTGTGAGTGACTGTGTGGTTTTTCAGCCTCATCCTTGGACTTATGTGCCTTGTCACGGGTAGCTCCCTTACCTCTGGTTGGGGCTAGTCCTTTGCCTCTTCCTCGCTGGCTTTTCTTTCTAGCCAACTTCTCCTCTACCTTCAGTGCAAACTGATAAGCATCCTCCACTGTTCTTACTGACATCATGCTGAGCTGATCCTGGATTTCATATCTCGGGCCATTTATATATCTAGCGACTTTTTCTTCATCTCTCTCTCTCTCTCTTTGTCCAGATCTGATGTTCAGCCTATAGAAATCCTCTGTGTACTCCTTAACTCTCATCCCCTTCTATCTCAGGTTCTGCATTTTTTCTAAATAGATTGATATGATAATCCTTGGGCATGAACTTAGCCTTCAGCTTGGCTACCATTCTATCCCAACTCTTTATCCTGTGTTTTCCTCGGCTCCTCCTCTCAGCCTGCAGTTCATCCCACCACAGTGTTGCATGTCCTTTGAGTCAGGTGATAGACTATTTCACCTTCCTCTCGTCATCGGCATCTCCATAGTTGAAGTATCTCTTCAGCATCTAAATTGCCTTCATACATTGGGACCTCTATCTTAGCTCTACCTCCCAATCTAAAAACTACTCTCAGCAAGCGTTCTTCAGCAACATCCTCTCTTGCAGCTTCTTTAACTTCTATTGCTTCACTCTCTGCATCACTGATATCTCCAGTATCAGGTGCTCATCTCTGCACTGCCTCCATCACCTCTAATATTGCACAAAGTTCTCACATCTCCCTTTCTATAGCTTGATTGGCTAAAGGTACTTTCGCTCATCTCCTTGGTGGCATTGTGTTGATTGTCTATCACACATAGAGTACAACTTCAAGTTATTTTGTCTCCTCTCCTTTGTCTGTTTTCTTCAAGAAAAAATTCAGCTCTGATACCACTTGATGCAGTCCCCCCTTTTCTCCTAAGGGCTACGCGACCTCCTGGTCTAGGATCAATCAATAAACTGAGTCGGATTGACTCTCTAGGTCTCTGCTAGACCCCAAAGTCACTTACACAAGTCCTTTCTCCAAAGACGCAAGTCGTATGAGACCCACGGGTCCTCTCCTAAATGTTGTTCAAACCTCAATGCCAAACAGGCGCTAGCTCTCCTCAGACTAAGCCATTTCCTTCATGTGATCATGGTTGTGACCACTCACCTGGTCAAAAGGCGCATCGCGACTTCGCATATGAGTCACCCCGACTCTCCCGACCTCCGAAACACCTAAATATCGATATTTAGGAGTGCCAAATCAATGGTCCACAATCCCCATGATCCAACGGTCCTGATCTCCTTCTCTCCTATCGAGACTTCACGTTTCGCGAAGTTGGAGGACCGCTCACCTCCCTTCTCCCGATATCCAAACTCCCGATATCTCCCTGGGAAACTAATGGTCCAGATTTCTCCTTGATCCAACGGCTCAGATCAAATCGTGATTTCTTAATTCGTGAGTTCTTACAACTTTGCCTTTGACTTCTTAAAGTCACAAGTCAGCGAAATGCTAATCTCCTGGGACGTGTCCCCCTTGATGGATGATTTTGATGATTTCGAAATTTCACAACCCCGCTTCCCCTCTGTACTTTCAAAGCTTATCATTAGTGCACCTTACCTTAATCGGGCGGCTATGATTCTTCTACACTCAGACCGAATGGTTGAGATATTTCTTCCTATACACTTGTTCCTCGATGTTTGGATGCTGATTGAACGGTCCAGATCTTTCCCCTTGAGCTTGCATTTTCTTTGGACTTAGAATATTTTCGAAGGATTCAAAGGCCTCGACCTTTGTCCTTCCTGCGAGTCTGTTTCTTGGATCTCATTAACACTTTTGAAAATCATTATTCCTTATGAGATTGGTCTTGTGAATACTTCAACTTCCCACATAGTCTTTTCATTTCATGGATTTCAGTAACTCAGATCCGAAGGATTTCTCGAAGAGAAACTCCTCTCACCCTCTTGGCGATATCCTTTTCTGGTTCTTCAACTTCTCACAAAGTCCCTTTGACACTTAGTCGAATCCTGGATCTATGCACTCCTTGCACCAGATCTTTTCGCAAGGTTCAAATTCTTGCAGACGACTGTGCACGCCTTGCACCAGTCTCTTTGCACTCCTTTCAAAGGGAAAGTTTCTTGCTATCTCTTCTAAGGTTCAGAACCGAAACAGATTTCGTCAATGCACTCCTTGCGTTATGTGTCCACAACTTGCACCACTTCAACAGAAGAGAAACAATTGAAACTTATCCTAATATTCACAGTTCCATCTACTCATAACGAGGTTCATTCATTCATTCATGAAACACAATAACAGAGAGTTGCAAAACAATGACCACACCATACATTGGGTCAATTTTCCTTCGTTATATTCATAAGTAAAAATGGTTACAACTCTAAATGAACAACAAAAGCTGAAACTTTGAAATCTCCTACCAACTTGCAGTTCTCTAATTTGCAGCTATCTACCCTGCAGCCAACCTCATTTGGGCGTACAAAACCTCTACTTATCTCAGAGGGCCCTTAGGGTTTCCCCTGGCTACTTGTCTACATCACAACCTATCCTACGGCTATTTTAGTGCAATCGCATTCCAGAGCTGGAGTGGAAACTCCCACTTCACTCACGATCGCTCAAGCATGCCTTGAAGATTTTTTCAATGCTGAGTTAAAATGGATTTCAAAATATCTGCTCAAACTGCAAGCGTTGAGGTCTCATACAGATTCCCAGACGCTAATAGGTCTTGCTCTGCGTGCTTGCTAGTGATGCTCCTGCATCAATAATGCAATGAGGACAGTGCATAAACAAGGGGATGGGATTGTAATATCCCTAGGCTGAACCCAATTGTAATGTAAATGAAAATGTACTTAAGTTGGTGAGTGGTTTGATATCATTTTTGTTTGCACCTTTCATAGCATAGTTCACGCATGTATTGTGCATTAAAATGAGGAAGTGTGCACATTCCAGGACACCGTGCATAGCAAATTAAGTGTAACATACCCAACCACCCACAGGTCGGGGTACACTACCTGAAATCCTTCCCTTGGACTTCTTTCTCTTACCGATACCTTTTTAAAATTTAGGGATGCGTAAAAGGAAAGACTTTAACGACATGCACAGCAGTAGTCATCAAGCATGCATAGTCTAAAGATTCAATGAAACGATAATTAAATATACAGTGGAAATACATTCATATACATGCAAATGATACCATAACAGAGAGCACTTATCTTTGTGAAAGATGACACCAATTGGCTACAGACCAAGGACGTTCCACCCAACCGTAGACACCACTGCTCCAAATCTCATCAGAAATGTCACCCCCGAGCCAGGGCTATGAATCCACAAGGAAGGTTCTAGAGTGTACTTGGGTTCCCAAACCAGTCATCTCTCAATCTCACACAGGTTTCCCAGCAACCACAACAATCCAAGTACCCAGCTCTCTTCTACCCAGCCTATACCACCCCAAGAGAATGGACCTCCACCCTTCTCTACCACGCAGTCCCTCGGGCAATCCTTCTCCTTATTTTCCAGGGCCTCCAACATAGCTAGTCCAGAATCTCAATGTTGTAACTCTCAGGACTCGCAGTTGTGAGAAAAATAGGGCATAGGCCAATGCATCTCAGACATGCAGACCCTAGGTCACGGCTGGATTGCACCAACGACCATTACAGCCAACTATCATGTGGCTAATTCTCAGCAGTTCCTTTCCCTTTTCCAAGCCAAGATGCAAGTGAGGATGGATCAATGAATGGGTGAGTGGGTGCATGAAAGTGCGTGAGGGGAAATGAATGAATGTACAGGAAATCAGCGAACAAGCCATCAGTTGAACCCCCCCATTAGACCAGAGGCGGGTTTAAGTAACTTCGTGGGGAATCAATAACCTCCTAGCCTTCCCCAAGAATCTCATGTAACCGACCCCCTCCCTTAGGAAAGAAGTGTAATTATCATAGAAATAAACACTTATCCCCTCAAGCCACCTCTCTTGTGGAATCATAGCCCCCTATAACTCTAGTCCTTGTCCATCAAGCAGCCAGCCATGTATTTATTATTAATAATGATAGAAAACATTACATCTCTTGGGCACACTGGCCTTTCATTAATTTTTTGGGCACCCTGGCCTCTCAGCATTGTAAAAATACATTATTTAAATGGGGGTTCAAAACCTGGGGTGTCACATCCCCTCCCCCTTATTTTGGCACTGTCCCTAGTGCATATACAAAATAGAGATCAAAATTTCAAATTTATTCAAAAATCTACGGGTACTCTACCCGCATGGCATCTTCATGCTCCCAGGTAGCATCTTCAAGACCATAGTAGATCCACTGAACTTTTACCAGCTCTATAACTCAGTTCCGGAGCATTTTTACCTTTTTGTACAATACCCGTATTGGTTGAACCTGAAAATCTACCTCTGCCTCTACCTGAATCAGATGCCAATCAATAACATGGTTAGGCTCATGTACATATTTATTTAGTAAAGATACATGAAATACATTATGCACATTCATGGAACCAGGCAATGCAAGCATGTATGCAACTGGCCCTATTATGTTCAATATTTCAAATGAACCACAGAATCTGGCTTCCATCTTTGAACAACTACCCAATTTCAAAGAGATTTTCTTGGGCTTCACTTTCAAAAGTAGATGCTCCCCTACTTTAAATTCTCTAGCTGTCATGTTTTTGTCTACATAAAAATTTTGTCTATCCTGAGTTGCCTTTAAATTCTACTTGATCTTAACCACTTGGTCTTCCATGTCCTTGAGAAAATCCGTCCCAAGTACCACTCTATATGCTAGGTTGTCCCAGCTTACTGGAGTATCCATTTCCTACCATACAAGACTTCAAATGGGTTCATTCTTAATGAAGCTTGATACCCATTATTATATGCAAACTCAACCAAGTGTAAGTAATCTTCCCACTTATATGGCTTATCCATCACATACATTCTCAGCATGTCTTCAATTATTCAATTGACCCTCTCTATTTTCCCATCTGTCTGGGGGTGATACGCAATGCTAAAGTTTAGATTTTTGCCAAATCCTTTAAACAATACCCTCCATAAATTGGAGGTAAACTTCATATCTATGTCTGAGACAATTGTCCTAGGTATCCCATGCAACCTAGCAATTTCCTTCATGAAAATTTCTACAATATTAGCCGCTATATGCGTTGTCTTCACAGGCACAAAATGAGCATCCTTTGTTAATTTTTCAACCACCACCGTGATTGAATCATGTTTCTTATTCATTCTGGGTAATCATGTGATGAAATCCATAGTGATCACTTCCCATTTCTTCTCTGGGATTGGCAATGGATGCAACAAAATCGTTGGGTGCCTATACTCAGCCTTCACCTTCTGACATTCCATACATCAAGCGATGTAATTAGAAACATCCTTCTTCATTCCCAACCAAAAGAGAGGGCTTCTTATTGTTGTAATTGTTTTATGGTAATCGAGATGTCCAGCATAAGGGACATCATACATTTCCTTCAGTACCAAATTCCTCAATTCTCCAGAACTAGGAACATAGATTCTATTTTTATGCATGAGTAATATGTCTTCCTTTATCTCATACTCCTTTGTTTTTTGTTGTACATCTCCTTGTTGTAAGTTTTCCTTTACCTGTAGGTAATGATGGTCTGTAACAAGGCCATCTAAAATTCTTCTCTTCGAGTCTGACTAATTAATACTGACAGTAGTAGCATGCATGAGATGCACTCTTCTACTAAGCGCATAGGCAACTTTATTCTCCTTTCCTTTGATATGCTTGATATCGAAGTCATATTCACTTAAAAATTCCAGCCATCTTGTTTTCCTGGCATTCAAGGTCAGTTGTTCAAAAAGATACTTCAGGCCAATCTGGTATGTCCTTAATTCAAATTTCTTCCCCATGAGATAATGCCTCCACATCCTCAAGGTGTCAATAATGGCAGCAAGTTCCAAGTCATGCATAGCATAGTTCCTCTCATGTCCTTAAGCTTTATGGACTCATATCCAATGACATGTCCATTTTGCGTGAGGACTCCCCCAATTCCTTCCTTACATGCGTCTGTACATACCAAAAAAAAATCATTTGGGTCAGCAATCTTTAACACAGGTGCACTAGTAAGTAATTCCTTCAACAGATTAAAATTATTTTCACACTTGAGTGTCCATTCAAATTTAGTTCCCTTCTTTTGCAAAGAAGTGATGGGATGAGAAATCTTGGAGAACCCTACTATGAACCTTTTGTAGTATCCAGCTAATCCCATAAAAGATATGACATCTGACACATTTCTAGGTGTTGGAAATCCTCTAATGGCTTCGATCTTCTCTGGATATACTGTTATGCCCTACTCTGAAATAATGTGTCCCAAGTAATGGATCTATTTTTGATAAAAAGAACACTTACTCAACTTGGCATACAACTGATGTTCTCTCAGTACTTGCAATACCAGTCTTAAGTGATGTTCATGATCCTCTTCAGACTTAGAATAGATAAGTATTTCATCCAGGAATATTATGACAAACTTATCCAAATAATTTATGAATATGTCGTTCATTAAGCACATGAAGACAGTTGGTGCATTGGTCAGTCCAAATGGCACCACTACAAACTCATAATGCCCATACCTAGTCCTAAAGGTTGTCTTACGAATGTCTTCTTCCTTAATTCTTACCTGATAGTATGTTGCCCTCAGGTCAAAATTTGAGAATATATTTTCTCCTCTTAGTTGATCAAAGAGGTCATCAATTTGGGGTAGAGGATACTTGTTCTTTCTAGTGTACTTGTTCAGTTGTCGGAAGTCAATACATAGCCTCAAGATTACATCCTTCTTTTTGAAAGAAAGTACGGGTGCTCCCCAAGGTGAAACACTTGGACGTATGTACCCTTTCTTCAACAATTCCTCTAACTGCATTTGTAATTCTTTTAACTCTGGTGTGTTCATTCTGTAAGGTTTTTTTGACACCGGGGAAGCTCCTGGCACTAAATCAATTGAGAAATATATCTCCCTTCTTGGTGGGAATCCGGGTATTTCTTGGAATACATCTTCAAATTCCTGTAGTACCGAGAAATATTCGAGGCTTGGCCCCTTTGTATTATCTGGCTCTTCCACATGAGCTAAATACAATTGACATCCTTTCCTAAAACATATTTTTAGTTCTAAGGCTGAAATCTCCCTTATAGCGATGGGTTTTGGAAATCCTTTCATAGTGCTCTGTTTTCCATTTCCATCAAGACATGTAAATGTCTTGTTATGAAAATATAGGACAGCATGATGCTTGTCCAACCAATCCATTCCAATCAGAATATCATGGGACCCCAATGGTATGATATTTAGATCCATACTAGTATTCACGCCATTAAGACTTATGGAACAACTTATGACCATATCATGGATTCTTCTTTTGGTTCCAGTGGCTAACTGAACCAAACTTGCATTTCCAAGTTTACTTTTCTCCAAATGTAATCTATCCACTATCTCAGGATCAATGTAGCAATGACTTTCTCCTGAATCAATCAAAATAGCAACAAGCTTATTTGTATCTTACCTTTCACCTCGATCATATTGGACCGGTACTCTGCTTATCGATAATTTAAATCTACATAGATTCTTCCCATATCTTCGACTGTTGTATCCTCTTGGATATTGTGCACAGTCTTCACTCTGTCCTTTCTGTGTGGGAAATCCTTGTACATGCGATATTTCTTGCATCTCCAGCATTGGATTGGTGGTCTTCCTCTTTTTCCCAAGGAATCTTCCTTTTTGAAATCTCCCTTACCATATTGGTCTTGATGATTTATATTAGGCTCATTCCTATTGAAGGAAGGTTTGAATCATTTCCTCCTCTTATCGGACTTCACATTTTTCTTGTCCTTCCAAGATTTTTGTAGATATTATCTTCCCTGGCCTTACTCATACATGTATTTAGCCTTCCTGATGGCCTCCGTCAAGGTCTTGGGTTCATCATACTTGATATTTTCCTTATAAAAGGTTGGCAATCCACCTAGAAATCTTTTTATTTTCACTTTCTCATCACCAATGAACCTGACATACTTTAGCAATCCCAAGAAATTCTTCTCGTACTCTGCCATAGTCATGCTTCCCAACCTAATTTCAAAGAACTCCTGCATTTTCATGTCATAGAAATTCTCTGAGAGGTACTCCTTCTGGAAGTACTTCTTGAACTGCTTCCAAGTGATCCTATTCTCATTAATGTGCTCCACTTTCTTCAGTTGGTCCCACCACATTGCATCTTTCATGTGTAAACGGTAGGTGCAAATTTTGGCTTCCAGGTTGGATGAATAGTTATTGAACTGGAAATATATCCTGAGCCCAAGCAACCATGCTTTGGCATCATCTTCCCTTTCTATTTCACCCTCAAAGGAAGGCGGCTTGAGCTTCTTTAGCTCTCCTTGCAGACTATCTACCTCTTGTTTCCTCCTTTGGTGTATGATAGGAGACACCTCTGGACTGCTTATGGGATCATCCGATGCATAAAAATTTCTTTCTGAGTAATGAGGTGAGTGGCATCCATGATCTCTGCTAGAACTTATGGAATAACTAGCTCTTCCACGATCATCCCTTCTTTCATGGCACCTACCTCCTTCCTCTTGTCTTGATTTTGACCCCTTCTTCATTTGTCTCTGCAACTGATTTAAGCTCTACAAAACTTGAGAATTTACTCGACTTTTCTCTCTCATGAGTCTCTCGTTCTCTACTATGTAGCTCTGCACTTCCATCTTCAAGCTTCTTACCATTTCTATTAACGTTTCCTTCTCTCCTTTCCCTTGCATCCATTGGACTATGTCTCTGCATTACCAACTCTGGTATTCTGGCATTCATCCTCCTTATCATGAATGGAGGCTCCCTCGCCTTCTTCCATTTCCTCAATATGCATCCTGAGCTGATGTGTTTAAACCCCTTAATTCTCCAAAATGTGCAAGCGACCATTTTGTCAGAATTATGCATATGATAAACAAAATTTCCAAACCATGCTACATGTCTCTTTCTTTTTTTTATTCATGGAGATCATATCCCCATTCTCTGAAAATAACAATGTCTTGTTATCCTTGGCTGACACAGAATTTCATCCTGCCCAGGCGCTTCCTTCAAACCACCTTCTCAGGTGACCACAACTAGAAACCGCAGCTAAATCCTTCCTTATCACCTTTCTGTCTCGATGACCACCAATCCGGTCGTTAGCCATCCTTCCCTCAACTCTCAATTTGCATATGACCATGGTCATGACCCTGCGCTTAGCTGAAAAAGCACTTGTCTAGAGATACGAGACTTCGAAACTTTCAACCAGGATCGAATCAACAGTCCTCATCCTTTTTCACGATCAACAATCGAGATCCACTTTAGGACTCTGCGCTTCGGGGGTCTCAACTTTCCTTGCTTACCTCCGCTCGGAACACTTTTACCCAGAGTTCATTATCTATTGATGGGTGTCCTCCCAAAAATCAGTGGATGTGAATTTGTTCGGCTCTTTGAACTTTGGAAGTTTCAAAATTTCCTCCTGCACGTTCTCTCGAAGGGATTTTACCCAAAGTTGACGATCCTTTGATGTGTTTCTTCTAGAATCAACGGTCGATATGTACTATGGCCTTCATGATTTTTCGACCCAATGAAACCTGTCACATCTTTCCCCACTGGAGTGCCTAGTCTTTGGACTGCACGATCTGTCGCCACGTGGAGAAATACTAGAAACGGACACGTGGCCCAATCAGGCGGGTGACATGTTTCACGTTCTAACTGACATTTCAATACTCCATATTCTCAAAACTTACAGACACGTGGCACACATCCCATGTGTCCACGTCATCCCAAGTAAAATTCACAAGCCACGTCATTTCAGAAATTCTAGGATCCACATCACCTCTAGGTGACGTCAACGTGCCCCATCACTTCAGTTCTTTGGACTTCGAGGCTTCGGGAGTTTCCATACTGGTACACTTCCAATTCTCCCAAACTCTGATTTCCCAAACCGTCCAAGTTGTCGCCATGTGTCTCCCTTATTGAACGGCCCATATTAACCCTAGACTTTGGGACTTCGGAGGTTACCACTGCAAGGATCAACGGTTGCAATTCTTTCAGGCCTTCATACTTCGGAAGACTCAAACCTCAACTTTTTTCCGAAATGTTCTTATCCGAATATCGCGATCTACTGACGTGTGTCTCCCACGAATCGACGGCTATGATTCACTTCGGATCTCTGGGGTCTGGAAATATCAATTCTCAACTTCTCCTTGCTCGCCTTTTCCCGAAGTTCTTTCACCCAGAGCACACAATTGGTTGATGCGTGTCCTCCTACAGATCGACGGTCCCCAGCTACTTCTCCTCTTCATAGGTTCATCGCTCGGGCAATAGCAAGGCACATCACTCCATGCCTTTCAATTTGCGAGGGCATGCAACAACGGTTTGGAGTAACCCGCTTTTCGCCCCGTAATTCTCCTGATGCTGACATGTAACCCCTTGGTGAAACCATGGTTTGGATTGCGGGACTACCTTGGGAAATTATCTCCCATGCAACTTGGTTCCTCGCAATGCCTCTTGTCCGTTTATCTCTCTCTCCAATGGGATCCGATGGTTGGGACCTTAACCCTTGCTTCATTTTCATCGAATGGCCCATGTTCACCTGTCCTCCTATCCAACGATCCTTGATCTCTCCTGATCCTACAGTGGCGATCGCTCCTGAATTCGAAGAGGTGATGGTCACGATCCTTCGAACCCCTTACAACAGATCTCTGACAATCTAAATCCTGCATATATTTTGCAACGCCATTCCTCCTGAGATTTTTAACTTCACGGTCAGAATTCGATCTTGACCCCAAGACTTTGACCAACAGACCTAACCCATATTGTCCCAACGTTTCAACCAGAAGCTCTGATACCAAACTGTAGCATACCCAGCCACCCATAGGCTAGGGTATGCTACCTTCAAGCCCGCCCTTGGAGTTCTTTCTCTTATTGATACCTTTTTAAAATTTAAGGATGCATAAAAGGAAAGACTTTAACAACATGCACAGCAGTAGTCAACAAGCATGCATAATCTAAATATTCAATTAAACAATAATTAAATATACAGCGGAAATACATTCATATACATGCAAATGATACCATAATAGAGAGCACTTATCTTTATAAAAGATGACACCAATTGGCTGCAGACCACGAACGTTCCACCCAACCGTAGACATCACTGCTCCAAATCTCAACAACAGTGTCACCCCCGAGCCAAGGCTATGAATCTACAAGGGCGGTTCCAGAGTGTACTTGGGTTCCCAAACCATTCAGCTCTCAATCTCTCATAGGTTTCCCAGCACCCACAACAATCCAAGTACCTGGCTCTCTTCTACCCATCCTGTACCACCCCAAGAGAATGGACCTCCACCCTTCTCTGCCACATAGTCCCTCAAGCAGTCCTTCTCCTTATTTTCCAGGACCTCCAACACATTTGGTCCAGAATCTCAATGTTGTAACTCTCAGGACTTGCAATTGTGAGAAAAACAGGGCACAGGCCAACGCATCTCAGACATGCAGGCCTCAGGACAGTTGGATTGCACCAGTGACCATTACAGCCAACTATCTTTGGGCTAATTCTCATCAGTTCCTTTCCCTTTTCCAAGCCAAGACGCAGGTGAGGATGGACCAATGAATGGGTGAGTGGGTGCATGAAACTGTGTGAGGGTAAATGAATGAATGTATAGGAAATCAACGAACAAGCCATTAGTCAAACCCTCCCATCAAACCAGAGGCGGGTTTAAGTAACTTCGTGGGGAATCAAGAACCTCCTGGACTTCCCCAAGAAGCTCACATAACCTATCCCCTCCCTTAGGAAAAAAGGGTAATTAGCATAGGAATAAACACTTAGCCCCTCAAGCCCCCTCTCTTGTGGAATCATATCCCCCTCTCTTGTGGAATCATATCCCCCTATAACTCTATTCCTTGTCCGTCTAGTAGCCAGCCATGTATTTATTATTAATAATGATAGAAAACATTACATCTCTTGGTCACACTAGCCTTTTAATAATTGTTTGGGCACCCTAGCCTCTCAGCATTGTAACAATACATTATTTAAAATGGGGGTTCAAAACCTGGGGTGTTACATTAAGTGCACATGATTTTGAGGCCAGGGAGTCGTTGTGTATATGTTGTGTTTTATAGGTTGGTGATCTAGTTTGGTGATTATTAGGTCGGAGAGCCTAGATGTTAAAGGCCAGTGTGCCTACTTTTGTATATGTCTCAGCATTAATATAAAATACATCGATGCACGCAGACTGACCACGATAAAAGAGTATGGGGGACTTAACTCCACTAGTTAGGGAAAGGGTGGGGGCTAAAATTTAAGGAAAAGGGGCTAAGTCAGGGAGCTTAAGCCAAAAAGGAATATTATATTAATATTTCTTAAATATACAGTATGGATAATTATTTTATCCTAAGTTCCAAAGTTGGGGACAAGTGGGCCAAAGTAGCTCCCAACATGACAAGTGTCAAGTTGCGGACATGCATACATATTGTTTGGACTTAGTTCATTTCCCATCATTCTTCCCATCACTCCTTCCATATTTCAATCTATTGATACTGAGAAGGGGGTGAATCAGTATAAAGTATAATTTAAAACCTTTTTCAACTTATACTTAAACCATTCAACTATATCCAATGAGAAATGAACAATAGTATAAGAGTTACACCAATACACCATGCACAATATATGAGGAATAATCAATAGTTATTGTTCAAGGGAAGTAATGACTTCCAAAGGTAGCTACAGCTTCCAAATGTAAAGGGAGGGATGAACCTCCAAGAGGAAGATACAATCCTCCAATATCAAGAGAGATTTGAACTCTCCATCCTTGCCCCTTCCTTCCACAAAAGAATATATGAGAGATGATAAAACTTTACATTAAATCATCACCATCAACTAATCATCACATAGAACATGATAATGCTTCCTGAGACTTCTTCAATTTCTGCAACTCTTCAATTCTTGGAGTACTCTGATATTGTAGATAATATTACTCAATGTATTCTTTGAAACTCCTCCAATTTTCACTCCTTGAATCCTCCCCAAAAAGACGTTATAGAAAGAATGGTAGACTTTATTCAATTCTGGTTTATTCAGGAGAGTGAACTTGCACAGAATGACCCACACTCAATAATAAACAACCGATTCTGAAACTAGAAAACAAGAAACTACAGTCCGTACTCTTTCCAATGAAATTTGTCCCACTTCATTTGGATTCTCGATGAATAATTTATCATTGTTTTACCCGGAACACCTGTTTATTGACTAGCTTCAGGAATGGTCACAAACCCTATCTTCCACAGAGTGTATCTCCATAATTATAGTGAATCAAGAGCTGAAATTTTTACCAGAGGTACCTTCATATGTCTTCTCAATACCATAGTGATTTCACCATTTGAATTGTTCTAGAAAAAATATTATAGCAAAAATGGTAAGATGACCTGAAAATAACATACCTTAGAACANACTTCATCCTCCCTTGAAATTCGGCCTTCTTTTCTTCTTATTATCTCTGAAATTCGACTTGTATCAAATGAATGTATAATGATGTTTATTTATACCATTTATGTCACTTCCTTTTAACATTAGGGTCGACCTGACACTTTCTTATTTTGTAATTATTTTCTTTAATTATCTTCGGGGCCTACATGTACTTCCTTCTTCAATTCACTTTGTCATCTTCAAAAATTCATTTCTCCTCAACCATGAGGATCCACGTGGCGTGCCACATACCACCAGAAACAACATGACGTATACTATCCATCCATGGGTGTTTTATCTGCATGTGCATTTTCCTTCATGTCCAAATATCTTCATCTATCTTGCAGTCCAAAACCCATGACTAGGGTTGACATCAATGACAACAACCAATCTTCCAATAGTCTCCCCCTTAGTCATTGATGGAAACACTCATGCTCCCCCTATCATCATGATCCCAATTTCTCTCCCCCTTTGACATCAATGGCAAAGGGTATGGCTTCTCCCCCTGAGTTTCATGGCAAAAGGTAACCTTCTTCTTTAGTGCTACTCCCCCTAAACATGTGGCACTCAATAATACTTCATCCTTATTTTTGGTCTTCGGGACTTTTTCTTCCTTGGAATCCTTTTGTGTGGCTTTTGTCTTCTCTCTCTTCTTCATGTCTAGGATGAATATGTTGTTCGGTCTTCTTGTTGCAGTTGCAACCAATCTTCCTGAGTTATTTTCTCTGATTTTACATTTTCGGGAGTCAAATGTAAGAGTGTATCCTTGATCACATATTTTGCTAACACTGAGGATATTATGCTTCAAATATTCAACCATTAGGACTTTTCTTGCTTTTACATTTTCACTTCCAAGCTTTGTAGTTCCTTTTCCAAGTATTTTGGTAGATGATTCATCTCCAAATGCAACATTTCCACCCTTTTTCTTCAAGCTGACAAATTTGCTTTGATCTCCGGTCATATGGGATGAGCACCCACTGTCTATGAACCATTCATATTCTTCTTTGCATTATTTAGTGACTAATGCTATTCGACAATTTTCATTGTGTGGAATTTCTTTCCTTTTCCATGCTGTAGTTGGTATGCAGACATTTGGCATATGATTATCTTCCTACATCTCTCTGCAATCTCGTGCTTTGTGACCAAGATTATTGCACTTGTAACATACAATATTTTGATCCATTAATGGGTCAAATGTATTATAATTTATGTTGAAAGGTATACGAACATTTTCATATCTACTATTTTCACCATTCATGTAGCTTGCATAGTTATTCCTTTCATTGATTCTACAATTGATTGCCTTGTGTCCAAAATTTCCACAA
>JASDQU010689192.1:35783-46241 GCA_032191745.1 Picea mariana
TTATAAAAATGGAGGGAATAAAAAAAATTGCATCCCTCTATGCTTGTTGGAACTTGCTAATTTCATGAAGTAATAGCTTGTTGCCAGCTTCAAAACTTAAATGTTCTAATCTCATGATGATGACCTTCAAGCGCTCTATGCCTTTAAATGTTTCCATCTTCATTGAAAGTGTGAATTGGTGTTGTTTGCATTCAACTTTGGAAATTGTTTCTTTGATGGAGTCAGGCTCGGAAGGCAGTAAATGCAAATCTTTTGCATTGATTCCCATTAGTTCAGTTACTACATCCTCAAAATCGAGAACCAATTCTAGTGAACCAATGTGATCCTGAAGGACGATTTTAAGAAAATACCTGTAATCACAATCAAGCAAATGAACATTACATTTGGGACAATGCCAACTATTGTTTTTTTTTGGATGAATTTCTTCACCCATTACCTATCAGTGATGAGCAAAGGGAAAGCAAGTTAGTATAAGTTGTTCACACAAATTTTTGTTATGGTAGCCTTAATTAAAATCTATTTAGATTATTCAAAGGGTTTGATGTTGGCAACCTCAACAATTGTTCCTTTTTTGTTTAACTTTTTAGGAACATTTGCATATCTTGTAGTTGAGGATGGGAGGGAGCATGTAATCCCTCTTTCTCAAACCATCGTATTAGCCTATGTGTTTCTTCAATATCCAAGTTAAATAGAATAATGGATTTGGAAATAATCCCAATAGTATTTCCATTGAACTTAGCTATACAACCTCCCTTGATTGTAAGGACAAGGTGGTTGCTTGAAGAAAACAAATTAGCTAGTTCCTTGCCTTCTACACGACAATGTTCTCCCCTCAATGTCACATCCATTCTATAACCTGACATGTCCTTTAGAGGGATTGGTTTTTTTATAATATATAATCCATATTTCCTATATATATAGGGGAGGTAGGGGTTGTGTCAGTGAAAAGACCAATAATGTCAACAATGGAGCTGAAAAATGTAGATCTAATTTTTTTGATTGATTTGAAGGTGAAATGTAGTTGGGGAAATGATGTACTTTCTCCTAGGCAATGTTGAACTAGGTAGGTTGGGTGTAAGAATATATCCCAATCATTATTCAAGTGGATATATAGTTTGTTTTCCTATTTGACAATGACTTTGGAGATCAATTAGACATGACCATTTTGGATTTGATCATAAAAAATATCTACATAATCATCAAATTAAGTGATATGTATCTTCCCCCCCCCGCCTCTCCATGTCAACAAAGTAAAATCCAAAGACCTTGTCAGACCCTTGTTGGTTCTTGAATTGACGAAGGGTTGTCTTTTTCTCCGCTTGACCCTTGATGGCCCAATTAAAGTTGTATGGGTTCAATGCTCTGATAGGAATAGGTGTTTGGATGGTGGACAAGGAACTTGAGTAACTGTGCATTTTTTTTAATAATAGCTCTTGCATGGAAGATGAGGGGTGTCTATGTAGCGAGTAGGTGGGAACGATATAGAAAATGGATGGCCAATCAAAGTCGTGGTGGAATCAATGATGTCAAAATGTTGTGGTATGATGGTCCTATATGCAAAATAGAAATCATCGAACAACAAATGAGTAGGTGGCATTTGGTGAAGCATGTATTCCAAGCACATAATTATTGGCAGATGAAGCTTATATGCATTGGTTAATAACTGCACAAGTTCATTTTTTAGGTATATAATTGAACCCTTTTGAAGTGTTAATAAAGCAACAAGGCCTTTAAATTTTTTCGGCATGTTGCATGTGTGCGCCATCGAAGATAGAACTGCAGTAGCATAAGGTTTCACTTTGAATAGAGTGTACAGGGTTGACATCAATGATTTGTAGGAATGGTTGTATGTCGAATGATAGTGCAAGCATAAAGTCATTGGCATGTTCAATTAAATTGGTAGACATATTGAATCAATGACACAATGTAAAAGAGAAACCTTGTAGATGAAAGGGGAGAGTGAAAAACAAAAATACATGTATGTAAAGAACATGAAAACAAAGTATGCAGGAATAATGGTGACATAAATGAGCATAGGCAGAAAAAAGGTTGTGTCTGAAAAAGTGAATTGTATGTTTTATAGTTGTTTTTTTAACAAGTTCAAAATAGATGTTGTGAAGTATCTTAATTAATGCCTAATGAAGTTGAAGTCTTCTTAATCATCTCCATCATCTTCTTAACTTTTTCAATAAAATATATTTCTTCTCCACTGTCAAAGTAGGCTCTAAGAATCATTTTATATATGCATAGATTTAGTGGAAAACCATTAGCTATGTTAGATGGTAATGTGACGATTTTTCTTCAGAATAGTGTACTTAGCAAATTGGAGAGGAAAAACCTACAAGCTTTCTTTGTGATGGATACTCTTGGCACCTATTTCATATTTGTAATATTCCTTTTCTCTTTTAGTTTGTCAACTCGAACTAATATATAAAACCTAATATATTGTTAAATTCCATTGTTGTGAGATTTCTCATACTTGTAAGTCTATTATGTAAATACATTATAACAAATCCTTGAGAAAAGCTCATGTATTTTGCACGACAGGTTACCTCTATTAGTAATTATACATACATACTACCTTATTGCGAAGAGATAATTTATACTATTAGGTGTCTCCATGTAATCAAAGTTATCTCTTATTACTCAATTCTTACTGCAAGCGATGTGTAGTACATAAACTKGACTACAGTTTTCTAAAATAAATTTTATGTACTAGCAAAATTGTATGGTTATAATATGTGTTGTGGCTTGTGCAATGTTATAAAAAAAATTCTTACACTTTCCGATTCAGAAACAACATTTTTCATCCTTCACCAGCTAGCATGYTGAATTACCAAATTTTACAAAAAGAAACCTAAATAACAAACGATATATTTGGTGAAACTAAAATTTAGTTCAACAATGTCTTTAAGAAACTTTGTTTTAAAGCTCAAACTACCAAATTTTAAAAACTTGTACTCCATAAGAAATCTTGACAAGAAAAATAAAYGTCCAAATTTCAAACAATATGACATGTGATTATAAATATCAAGTTTAATTATAAAAAGTAGCAGGAATCCATACTCTCATTAATACGATATACTAACATTATATTGACATAGAATTTGCTATGGCATTGTTAGAATATCAATCCACAATCCAAACCTATTTTAATAGAAGCAAGAAACATAAACATGGTCTCTCTAGCACAGGTAACCAAGAATCTCTCATCTAGGAACTCAAGGGAACTTGTTGCTAGGAAAAACTACCATCAAACAACAACAAACACTTCTTGTTACAACGCAACTCCCACATGAGTTCACTTGTCAGGCCTAAAAACCTGACTCTTCAATCTTCATCTCCAAAATGCTCCAGCATGCTCTAGAATTCACCCTCCATGGATATTCCAGCTCCAAGCTCTCTTTCTTTCTCTTTACTTGTTGGTCATGCACAAAAATTGATTGTGTAAAATTGTTGTAGCTACCCATATGAATTTCCTCTCCTTTGGCTTGATTGTCTGACTCACACACTTCCTCAAGATGATTGCACTCAACCCCCCATGCTCCCAATAACTATGGGATATGAACACTCACACCCACCCTCCTACATGTATTCAATGATCGGCTTTGGGAACACTCAATTTGAAATTAGAAGATTCATATACCAATAACAATTTTAAGAAAATGGGTTGAATTAATATACATGGGTAATTCCCCCTTGGACCCCTCTAAGACATTCTCCTAGACCCTCCCTTATTTTGTGGATTATTTTATCCCCCGTCATTGTCCATGTCCCCTTAGCAATTGGCATCACATTTTATTTTTAACATTCAAAAATACAATTCTCATATTACATCGCTTGGCCATAGCCACATATTATATTTACATTAAGCATTAATTAAACTCGGGATTATAGTGGGGATGCTACATCCCCACTTCACTACAATTGTGCGCCATCTTCAGTGCACACTATGTCGATATACGTATATGCAAAGTTACATCACAATACTTAGAAAATAAAATTTTGCACTTTCACAACTCCAACAACAATTCCAACCATAATCTCTTGTTCCTCTCAACTCATCGACCCAAGGAATGCACCATTCGTTTATCAAGGCTAATCCAAGGAATGTACCATTCACTTATTGGGATTAACCCAAGGAATAAGCCATTCTTTTATCAGGGTCCCCAACGCAGTTGGCTAGGAATCTAAGATGTGGTTCCAAAACTCTAACTACTCAAAATGGAGTCTTGCATTATGTTTTCTTCAAAATTGTCAAAAATTTGCGGGTATTATTCTCACATGTTTTCTTCATATTCCCATGTAGCATATTCAAAACTGTAGCAGTTCCATTGAACATTTACCGACTCTATGGCTTTGTTTCTGATCACTTTGACTTTCCGGTCCAAGATGTGTATTGGTTCTACTCAAAAATCCCCTTCATGCTTCACCTGGATCACATTCCAATCAATTATGTGGTTAGGGTCAGAAACATATTTCTTTAATAATGACACATGAAATACATTATGCACTCTCATGGATGTAGGGAATACTAGCATGTATGAAATTGGCCCTATTTTTTCTAAGATTTCAAAAGGTCCACAATAGCTTGTTGCCAACTTTGGGAAACTCCCTAATCTCATAAAACTTCTCTTTGATTTCACTTTTAAGAACACATGTTCCCCCACTTTGAAATCTCTAAACACTCTATTCTTGTCTACATAAATTTTCTACCTATCCTGGCCAACTTTTAAATTTTGCTTGATCTTTGTCATCTTCTCTTCCATTTCCTTTAACAAATTTGTCCCAACAACTACTCTGTTTGTTGGATTATCCCAACTCACTGGTGTGTTACACTTTCTACCATACAATGCTTCAAATGGAATTATTATCAATGAGGCTTGATACCCATTATTGTAAGCAAATTCAACTAAATGAATATAATATTCCCACTTTGATGGTTAGTGCATCACATACATTATAAGCATGTCCTCAATTATTCTATTAGTCCTCTTGATTTTCCCATCGAACTCTAGGTGTTATGATGTACTAAGATTTAGATTTGTCCCAAATTATTTGAAAAAACCGTTCCAAAAATTTGAGGTAAAATTTGGATCTCTGTCTGAAACTATTTCCTTAGGCACCTCATGTAGCTTGACAACTTATTTCATATAAATTTATGCAATATTTGTTACCTTGTGTGTTATCTTCACTGGAATGAAATGCACTGTCGTAGTCAATTTATCCACCACCACCATGATGGAATCATGTTTCTTCACTGTTCTGGGAAACTTTATAATAAAAGCAATCGTAACAACTTCCCACTTCCATTATGGAATGGGTAATGGCTGCAATAACCCCATTGGATGCCTATGCTTTGTCTTTACCTTCTTGCATTCTATACATCTGGCTATGTAATTAGCCACTTCTTTCTTCATTCCTGGCCTAAAGTATTGGCTTATCACAGTTGCAATTGTCTTCTAATATCCTGGATGTCCAACATATGGCATATTCTGCATTTCCTTTAACACTGCATTTTTCAGTTCATTGGAACTCGGTACATATACTTTTCCTTTGTACATGAGAATTCCATCTTCTTTCATCTCATAATAGTTAAATTTCCGTTGAAAATGTCCTCGTTGTAATTTTTTTATGCTCAAATATTGTTGATCCAAATTTGTTGTTGTAATAATTTTATCTTTTAGATCAATCCTATACATGATAATGGTTGCAACATCCACTTCATGAGCTCGCCTAGTGAGTGCATCAACCACTTGATTTTCCTTGCCCTTTATAAGCTTAATTTCAAAGTCATATTCACTTAGAAATTCTAGCCATCTAGTTTGTCTAGCATTTAATGTTGGTTTTCCAAACAAATGCTTCATACCATAATGGTTTATCCTTATCTCAAATTTCCTCCCCATGAGGTAATGTCTCCACATTTTTAATGCATGTACAATTGCTACTAACTAGATCATGGGTGGCATAGTGCTTTCCATGCTCTTTTATTTTTCTGGACTCATAGCATACCACATGATCCTTTTGACTGAGAACTCCACTAAGCCCTTCCTTGCACACATCCGTGCACACTACAAAGTCTTCATCTGGATCTGCAATCTTCAACATTGGAACACTTTTCAATATGTCCTTCAGCTACTGAAATCTATCTTCACATTTGGAAGTCCATTCAATTTTCACTCTCTTATTTTGCAAAGAAGTGATTGGACCTGCAACCTTTGAGAATTATTTTATGAATCTTCAGTAATAACCGGCAACACCCATAAATGATCTAACCTCTGTCACATTATTTAGCGTTGGCCATCCTCTGATGGCCTCTATCTTCTCAGAATCAAATTCTATCAATTATGTTGAAATTATATGCCCCAAGTGGTGAATCTTCTTTTGATAAAAGATTCACTTACTTAGCTTAGCATACAATTTATGCTCTCTTTAAACTTGCAAAACCACACTTAAGTGTTGCTCATGTTCCTCTTCCGACTTAGAGTAGATGGGTATATCATCTAGGAACATAGTTACACAATTTTCTAGGTACTCCCTAAACACTCCATTCATCATACACATAAAAACAATTGGGGCATTTGATATCCCAAATGGCACTACCGTGAATTCATAATTCCTATATATTGTCCTGAATGTTGTCTTGTTGATATCTTCTTCCTTTATCCTCACTTGATGATAACCTGATCTCAAGTCAATCTTTGAAAAGATTCTTGCACGTTTCAATTGATCAAACAAATCATCAATCGTTGGCAAAGGATATTTATTCTTTATGGTGACCTTACTCAGCTATCGAAAATCAATACACAACCTTAATCTTCCATCTTTCTTCTTTAAAAAAAGAATTGGGGCTCCCTAAGGTGACATACTTGGGTGTATATACCCTTTCTTTAACAACTCTTTAGACTGCATCTACAACTTTTTCAATTCTAGCGTGCCCATTCTATACAACGTCTTGGACACTAGGGCAGCTCCTGGCACTAAATCAATAGAGAAATCAATGTATCTCTTTGGTGGAAATTCTGGGATCTCCCTAAAAACATTTTTAAAATCCCTCAAGAACAGATGGCCTTTAATGCTTGCCACTTTTTCTCTTGTTTCCTCTTCCATATGGGCCGCAAAAATCTGACATCCCTTCTGAAAACTCTTTTTCAACTGCATAGTTGAAATCTCTCTAATAGCTACAACTCATGGAATGCCTTGATCTTGCCTTGTTTCCCTTCTTTTTCAAGACATGTGATTGTCTTGTTGCAACATTCTAGGATAKCATCTTTTTTTTCCAACCAATCCATGCCAATTAGACAATCATATGAGCCCAATTGTATGATGTTTACATCTACCTTCRTATTGAGTCCATTCATGTCTATTAGACAATATTTAACCAGCTCATTGATTTTCCTCTTATCCCTATGACTAATTGAACTAACCAAGATTTAWTATGCTTACTCCTTTGCAAGTGAAATATTTCAACAATATTAGCATTTATGTAACTATGGATAGCTCCATAATCAATTAAAATTGTTATGGGTTAGTTATCAATTTTACCTTCCATTTCAATCAAGGGGGATTGATACTTTGCTTGTTTGTTGTCAAAGGCYGCATAAATCCTCGACATGTTTCCTCCCATATATTCCATTGTTTCAGACTCCTAAATGTTGTGGACAATCCTCATTCTTTTTCCTTTGTGAGGGGAGTCCCTATATAAGTGATTTCCCTCACATCCCCAATATTGTATAAGTTGTTGCCTTGGCATTTTCCCAAATGAATATGGATTCTTATGCTCATTTTGGGATGAATGACCTTGTTGATTTTCTTAGGAGTTACTCTTGAAAAATGGTGGCTTAAAAATTTTCTGCCTTTGATCCTTTTTCCCTTTCATCTTGTCATTCCAAGCCTTTTGGAAAACTAGTCTTCCTCTGATTTGCTCATAAAGATGATTTTCTCTCCTTATGGATTCTTCCAAATTTTGGGGGTTATCATATTGAATCTTGTCATTGTAGAAGGAGGGTAACCCACCTAGAAACCTTTATATTTTGACCTTCTCATCCTTTATGAAGTCAACATACTTTAGCAATTCAAAGAACCTTTTCTCATATTCTTCAATTGACATGGTTCCCAACTTGAGTTCAAAGAACTCTTTCATCTTCCTTTCATAATAATGTTTGGATAAATATTTCTCTTGGAAATATTCTTTGAACCGTCTCCATGAGATCCTCTTCCCATCAAGGTGCTTGGCTTTCTTAAGTTGATCCCACCACATGGTTGTCTTTCCTTGCAAGTGGTAGGCTTCAATTCTAGCTTCTACCCGAGAGGGGTAATCATGCAATTGGAAATATTTCTTTATTTCCATCAGCCAGTCCTTAAACTCTTCTTCTTTCTTGCGCTCACCATTGAAATTTGGTGGCTTAATTTTCTTGAGCTCACCTTGCAAGATGTCTGCCTCATGCCTTCACCTTTACCTCCGGACATGAGACACACTTGGGCTTCTCCCTGACCCTGAACTTGCATGAGTTATTCTGGTGGATTTCCTTGGTGAATGATGGCTCTTGCTCATGCTTCTTGATTGTTTGTCATTCCCATGATCATCCCTTTTACTTTTGGATCTAGATGCAGTCACCTGTCTAGCACTAGTTGCCTTCTTGGTGCCAGAGTATTTTTTAAATTGCTTATGTAACATATTCAAACTTTGAAGTATCTCTTCATGAGCCTTCATAATCATTTCATTATTAACTCTATAGCTCTACACTTCTCTATGCAAAATTCTCATAGTTACAGTCTCGTTCCTATCTCTTCTCCCATTAGACCATGTATCAACATTACCTACGTTGACATGAAGACCTCTAATCTCCTCCCATGACTTYAGTCCTCATGTAAGAACCAAAGTTTCTTTCATGTACCTCTAATTCTGCAAGAAATGTGCATGTAATAATTATTGTTAGAACATCCATATCATAAAACATTTCATCAATTACAATGCAGCTTACTCTTTATCCCAATTTATGAAGGACACGATGCACCAAATCAAAATATGATTCCTTAGATACATTTCTCTCTTAAACAACTTTCCAATGGTTGTACCCATGCCTCAATTTGAGTTATGAGTGAAAATTTACAACATTTACATGCTGCAATTTCCACTCTTTTACTGTTACAGAAATATATTTATTAATTTATGGAAAATTTAACTGCCCAAATTAAAATTATAGGTGGAGAGGTCCCTTCTCCTCCTCAATACCTTTCCAACAACTATTCTTTTTCTCAAATCTGAGCTCCAAGCTGAAATTTATGGTTTGGAGAAGTTTTGATTGTTTTACTCAATTTACCCCTCTATGCTACAAGTGTCTTCTTTTTCTTCCTGCACATTTTTTACATACTCATATCCTAAATCTAGCTCCATGGTTGTTTTATGTGGTTCATAATCTTTCCATATACTACCTCTGTGCCTCAAACAGACCTCTGAGCAATGAGTTATGCTCTCTAGAAGTAATCTGACATTGACATTTTACCCTTACTATTTTGGCTATAACTTTCTCATACGAGCTCTAATTTGAAAACAGATTAGCTCATTGGAAAGCTCTCCTCAATCTATTTTATTTAAGCCGCAAAGACTCTATGTGATGCCTACGACACTTACAATCTTGAAATTTAGAACTCCTCAAAACATTGTTTAAGCCCTCAAAATTTATGTGCAAGTTAATGACCTTAAAAAATATGAAAAAATTAGAAACTTTTCATATAAAATTGATTGTTTTATTGTTATAACAACCCTTTAAATTTGAGTCATTGATATCAAATCGGGTGAAATCTTAGTTGTCGATCTGCACCTTATTGGCCATCGATGATCGACTAATTATTTTACATGCAAACAACACTTTTCCCAACCTGTCGACCCGATCGTTGGCCATCATCCCAATCCATTGATAATTGATTCACAACACAATGCAAAATCGACCAAACCGACCATCAGTCATCAATCATCGATGATTTTCATTGGTGAATGAAACTCCTCATTAATTCGGTCGACGATTTACCATCGATTATCGGTCATTTCTCTTGGCAACCACTTGTACACATCTGTAATTTGGCCAACTAGACTGTCGACCATTGGTCATTGGCGATCCCCGTTGACTAATGAAAACAATTACCCAATTCGATCGACCTGACCATTGGCCATCAACCACTTCTGGGATGACATGGCATGACACATGGGTATTGACGTGGCATGACACATCATCCGGAGGTGTCAACTTGGATGACGTGGCATGACACATGGATATTGACATGGAATGACACGTGGATGTTGGCATGGCATGACACATCATCACCCTCTTTCCTTCATCGACCATCGACCATTTCTCTTGGATGACTCGAACACCTCGCTAATTCAACCAACACCTAACCATTGAATCATCGACCGTCGACATTTTCTCTTGCTCAATCGAGCACTTCGTCGAATCA
>JASDQU010689192.1:71007-81514 GCA_032191745.1 Picea mariana
CTATTTTCTTCTTGTATTTGTTGTTTGTTATGTAAGTGATCTTTGTAAATTGCCATTATAAATATTCATATATCAAAAGTCATTTTATATCTATTTTAAGCAATAACCAAGAATAAAACAATCTTGAACCCATATAAGTAAGTACATATGGAAATTAACAATCTGGACTCAAATGCTCCACCATATTTTATTGATATGGACATTTTCATCTTTGATACACAATCTTGAACCCATATAAGTACCTACATATGGGAATTCACAATCTGGACTCAAATGCTCCACCAGATTTTATTGATATGGACATGTTCATCTTTGATACTTTGTGTGGATGTTATTTTAGCACAACTACCAAAGCATTCTTATGTTTCACTGCAATCTTTAAGTGTTTTGTTACAGTGCAATAGAAATGTGAAACATGTAGAGGCAGTGCAATTAGGAGTTACTAAAATACAAGGTGAGATATGTATAACATGCACTAAGACAGTGATATGGAAGAAGTAACTTAAAGAAGGTGAGATATGTATATGCCTTTTGGCATGCACTAAGACAGGATCAACCCAAAAAGGAATTTGCAGCCTGATTTTGAAGTGAAGAGCTTTGTACATTGTTGTGATTTTCAAACAGAGGCAAGCTATCAAATCATGGTTCACAACTTCTTTGAGGAATATCAACTTGTTTTCAGCCCTTATATCATGATATTTGACAAACAATACTAGTGTAAGAATAGAACTCAACACAGATAATTATGTAATTCAAACCCAGTTGGCAATATCAAATGAAACAGAGCCTTTAAAGGCATAAACATATAAACAACAAAAGATGGATTAATATGAACTTAAGTCATTGTTCCTCTGTGACATTTACAATCTTTAGGATTCCCATATTTTATCACAAGCTTCATGTATTGTAAAATCCAAGAACATAAGTGGAATTGAATAAAATGGAGGAATATTCACAAGAATATCATTGTTGCAGTGGAAATCAAAGCAACTGGAGATAAGGAATATAAATGCACTGTATTTATTCCAATGATCCATCAAAGTGCTTCTAGCTTTCTCCACGAAATGTTTAAGACTCTGGGCAATTCAACAAAAAAAAACACAATATTCTGCTTTTACAACTAATGCACTTATCAACAAGTGTTTTCAAGATTGCTAAAAGGAACCTTTACTTCATTATACAAAAGTTTTAAAATGCACAATGGAATGCCACAAAGAACAAAAAAAAAGAAGTGCAAACTATGCAAAGTTCACAATCTGTAAAAAAGATTTATGAAGCAAATATGAGATGCAAGACCTCAATTTCGCGAGAGTTAGATTCAGTTATATGCATATCAAAATTGCCAACACACCAAAGTGAAAAAATGGCTAGCCTTAAAAAGGTAGGAATTGATAGCACAGTTTGTTAGAGTGCATCATATTGAATATAATTTTCTAGCTCAAATGAACTTGAAAGTGTGAACAGCTTAACATGAAAAGACATAATGTATTATCTTGGTTCTATAAATGCTATATATGTTTAGGATTGAATTCATTGTCTTTTAACATGTTGGACTTGAAGGAAGAAATCTTTAAAATCCTTGCCCACTTGTAACTGAAACACATAACAATTATGTTTGTTTTTGTTATTCACAAATGAACAGTTTGCATTTGGGCTTGCATCTATTTTGTTAGAGAAAAATTCAAAGAAAAGTTGAAAGAACCATTAGTGGAGAAATTAAAAATATGCAAATGAAGACATACACACAATTGCGGTTCCATTTGTAGATTCTTTGTCTTTTATGTCCAAGTCACAGAGAGTTTTGTTTCGTTGGCAGTTTGTTACAATGGAATAGATGAAAGCAACAAAAAAATTGGTTATTAGATACTTGCAAAACATGTATAGTAGTATTTGGTACCAGTCTACCATGATGACAAACAAGGGGTGTATTCTCCATAGTGGTCTTTCCAGTGAGATGTATACAGCAGTCCATGTCGCCTCTTTCATACATACTTTTCTGTGAGCATATTACCACTTTGATTCTTGTGCATATTTCATTTGAGGAAGCGAGATCCATATGCAAAATGTTGTTTCCGCAGACAAAAATGAGAGTAAATGTAACATCATATAGCAGAGTTGAGGAAAAATGGGCATGACAATGACTATAATGCTACCTTTCTGATCCATGACTCTCCTAAGCAAGAAAGTAAGCATAAGCACCAACCCTATAACAGGCCAGTGTAGGTATGCTATTGAGGCAAAGAATGCGATATATTCTGTAAACATAGTGACCATGAAAAATGGTTGTAATTATTTAATGGTAAAAAAATAGCAAGTGGACCAAATGATTCATTACGACAATAAAAAACAAAGTAGACGATTCTAGTTGTATATTGCTACATTAACAGTTGCATTGATGTCAGACTAAGTATCCTATTAAATAAATGGGTTAAATAAATAGGCTAAATTCGAATGATAGTGAATAAAATGCTAATTTTTTTAAGCCTTTTTCAAGCAAGAGTATCTTGAGTCTGCAATGTGTTACCCCCCCTCTAGGGGTAACTAAGGAGATCGAGTCTCGATGCATGGAGGTAGAAGATACAGAGTGTTGAGAGTTGGATGACCAGCATAGCTCATATAGCCCCTCCTCTTCACCACATTTCACCATCATCATCTGCAACAGAGCAACGTCCACTGCATTGGTCTGGTCCACGTGAAGGCGATGGGTCTTGCTTCATGAGGTAACTAGTCAAGTTTCATGTAAGTTTCATTTTAATATTTGAAGCATTTGGATGAGTTTCAAAGTATTCTTTCTAATTATCTAGCATTTGTTTGTAAGTTATACTTTTTGCTTCATTTCACCTTGGTGGTTATCCTGGTATCCTAGTAAGTGTCATCACTCCCAGGGAAAAGGGGTGCTAGTGGGGGGTCTTCTTGACCATACTTACCACTTTCCATCATATTTCCCTTTGTTTTCCTCATCTTTTGGGTCTTCAAGTTACATGTACCCAAAAAAGGCTTGTACCTCATTATCTTATGGGAAGAAGGGGCTAAAGGCCCAGAGGGATTGTTGATGGCATTAAATAAAGAAAGAAAGATAAGAGAAACCATGACCAAAATGCAACGACGAGGTGAAGGGTGAAGAAAAAAAAACCCATACTTGAGCTCTACCCCCCCATTTGATGTCGCCCCTAAGTCCTGAGTGTGAATAAACGTCTCACCTATAAATAAGGACTTTAAAATACCCCACCATAAATGAAAAGCAAGGAATGTTATGCTTGCAACCTTTTTAAGGGGACTCGAAAATCATAATAAAGAAAAAGGCATAAAAGTCGGGGCTTGGAAAAAGAAATTGTCGAGGAAAGGGTAACTCAAGATGTCACATACCCTCTACAAAGGCGCCCATGGAAATGGGACCATACAAGACCTTGCATGTCAATCATCCCATGCCAAAAAAAAAATCCTACAAACCACCTCACATTCATTACATGGCTTAGATAGGGTCCACTTGGGAAACATCCCTTTACTTGGGTCCTGACACACCCAATAGCTTACTTGGATAACCCTCCCATACTTAAATTTGGAAAATTGTATAAAGTCTTTGAGCATGTGTGAAATATGAAAGGGGGGATCTAATGTTTGTTGTTTGGGTGGCTCTTGTATTAAATACGATTTACTTGGCATGATTCTATGATTGGTGGACCCTTGGAGGACGTACTTTGTTTATCTTTGCAGGACTATATTGATCACATCATTCATGGAGATGTTAAGCCACTTAGGATCTTCATAGGGGCATAAAATCCCATCAGATGGATGTTGTTGTCTCATGTTTGGAGGGCATAGATTATGAACATTGCACTATTGGATGACGTCATGCCTCGTGAGAGAGGCTTAGCATGATGAAACACACATGATGTCACCCCCCATTGCTTGAGCATTGCATTATTTGACCATTACGTCATGCTTGGAGAGGCTTGATGTTACATGGGAGGATTCTATTGTTTCACTCTGGGCAAGTGGGAAAAGAATGGTTGGAAGCATCTTCCTACTACTAGCAAAGCTACATTGCAATTAATGAGCTTCAACAGACCATGAAGGAGGTATTTACATTGGTATTTTGTTGTACTTTTGTTTTAAGTTTTAAATCTTAGAGTTAAGATATTACTTAATTCATCATGTTATTTATAGTTATCATTGAACAAATGTAAAAGAGTTGTGGAAATGAAAATCAATGAAATTATGTTAAATCAAAGTTGTTAATGCATATGTATTTAATGAGTGATTAATTGCTTAACATCCTAGATGGGTGTTACATTTGGTATTAGAACGAGGTTACAAAACTTGGACCTAGGGCCTCCCACCCACTTATTTGAAAAAAATACATAAATTGTTCATCATAAATGAGTAGCAAAAAAAAATAAAAAATCCTACACATTGTCCAGCCTCGTTCAATTTATTCCAGCTGCTAGTTTCTCTGTAAGAGTCAAAAACAAAACAAAAAAATTCAATTGAAAGTTAGATTCAAACATACCAAAATTTAGACTAGGTATTATATATATGTGTGAATTGGTGGGAAGAATTGGTCAACGTAATATATATATACAGAGAGAGAGAGAGAGAGAGAGAGAGAGAGAGAGAGAGAGAGATTGTACAACACATATAGTGCTTTATATATATATATATATATATACCAGGTTTTAAAAATAATATATAAATAGTAACTTATCTTACATTATGGCAGGGTTTTCATAATGATAAATAAGAGAGGTTGAAAGGAAATAATCAAGCAGCTCAGCCTAAAGGGATCATGTAGAGTCTGGCAGTGGAAAACTATCATTCCCCAAAAAAGTACAAGCATATATGATCAGGGTAACTAAAAGAGAAATATAGGCTCCCTAACATCCTAGAAGTTGTTGGGGATTCACATTATGAACAGGAACACAAAACTTTTCCAAACTATATTTCTTGATATCAGTCAGAAGGTGTCTGATGTTTGTCCAAAATTCAAATCTAAGAGATGTCCCAAAAGTAACTCTTAACATGTTGTCGCTAAATCAGAAAATTGAAAACACCCACAGGGCATTGGTTCATTTGTGAGGTTGACAAAAAATTAAGCCGCCCATCAAGCTCTATTATCCCTGTGGTATGCCCTACCCAAATGTCGTGCGTTTCAAAGGGATGACACCTGGTGTAAGCCCTGGAAACCTGACACCTAAACTAGAGGAAGTCCACTCTATGCACCCTCATGGTAAGTTTCTTTAAGCACTTTCAATCCATAAAACATCAGAAAATAGAACATAACGAAATCAAGTTTTCCATTTTTTTTCCTTGGAAAATATATGTGTGTGTGTGTGTGTGTGTGTGTGTGTAAACCATGCCAAGAACAAACCCTCAGACCATGCACTAATTCTTCTGTAAATCTAGTTTGACGTAATTAGAAGAAAATCAGATTTGTAAAGCATAAGCAGACAGTGGGGATATAACTCAATAACATTTCTGGTAGAATCCAAACTAAATAAAGAGCAAAAGTGTACTAAAAAAAATGGGTTTAAAAGAAACTTACTTTGAAAGTTGTTGATCGGAATATGAATTAGATGCCTTGATGGTTCTGAAAACTGTGTCTCCTCTTCTAAATGTGCATAAATTGAAGTTCATCATAGGAAATATGAGTCCCTACGTAGGGAAAATAATTGGGAAAGTTCTAAAAGAGTTATGCCTTATATTAAGTGAATATTTAGGGGTTTACAGAGGAGGGTATTCAAGAAATCCAAGGCCTATAAAACCACAATATTGTACCAACGATCTTCCTCTGTATGCGTGGAGTCCATAGCTATGAAGAGATCGCTCTGCCAAGCTTGGTAGCATCTTAAGGGATGCCCCACAAAGTGAAAAACATCTAATATGTAAATCGACTGCTCATTTGTGTGAAACAACCTTCTTTAGTACAACTGATATTTCCTCATCGCAATCCAACCTTGAAGAGAGGCGCAGGTCCTTGGCAACCTCTTCCCAGTGACCAAGCATAGCTCTTGCCATGCCTCACCATTTGTAACCTTTTGCATATTTTGGGTTATCTTGATAGAAGCATTAGCATCTCGAATGGCAGCATTAGGTTCCTTCATCTTCACAAACACACTAGCTCTAGTAGAATATATGATCGCTGACGTGGGATTCCATCCTATAGCCTTTGTGAGATGATTTACAGTCTCATCAAACCACCACTCTTCATGCATTGATAAGGGTATGTTAAATTCAATATATTATTCAATGATATTTGAGAGGCCCATCCTTGATATCATCGTGCCAGGAAGATCCTTGATTTGAGGGCATTTAATTTGTAATGCATGGCTTTGTCAAGCTACCCTTTGTTCTTCCGTACCATTTAATGATTTAATGAAGTTTGCAATACATATAACCCAACATTACAATTGTTGACACCTTCACTATATCACGTGCATGGCAGGGAAAATATGGACAAGATATTTCTTACTCATATTTTTATGAATACTACAAACTTTATTTTATTTTAGGAAAATTAATTTTCACTGACAACACCATTGATTTTCTTCTCCTACTACAACAAATGTTAGTGTTAATATACATATACAAGTATGACCGATAAGAGTGTTCATAATACCATTAATGTTTCTTTATTTTCCTATTGAGACATTAAATAGTGATATACTTCCCAGAAACTGCCTACCTTAACCAATACATGAAGCCAAGACACTACTTTCCTTCGATAAATATTAAAACTACATGTAGTATATGATTTTTAACCTGTTTTCGATGAAATTTACGAAAACACAATATGCTTTATGCGGCACTTGTATTAAGCCACTCATACCATTCTTTTGTTAAGAAGAGTAGAAGTCTAAAAAAAAATTGTTTTTGTCTTATGTTCATATCACTCTTTAGTTGACAATTTTATTGTCTTATGCTCATACCACCCTTTGGCCAACAATTGTCGCATCATTACTTCCATTTCACATAATTAAAACACATGATATAAGAAACACCTACTACAATTTATTTATTTTTAAGTCACACTACAATTTAGTGTGAACTCATGTTTATAAGCAAAACACTTTTGGTTCTCCACTAATTTTCAAGAAACCATTTAAGTCTACTTTTTCACTTTTCTATTAACAAGAAGTCTATGATAGTGAAATTAATTGAGATATAAATATATATTTATCCTAATATGATTTCACAATAGAGAATAAATATATAACAATAATAAAAGTGAGTATTAAGGAATTTTTTAGTGTATATATGTTAATTGAGATATAAATATATATAAATTATATATTTATTCTAATATGATTTAAGAGTAGATAGTAAATATATAACAATAACAAAAAAATGAGTATTATGGAAAATTTTAGTATATATATTGATAGTTATTATTAGTCCCTGTCGTAGGCATAGAGGGACTATAGCAATCGATAAAGCATTGACTACATATTAGTTTGTCCTTTGACTGAAAATATTTGCACAATACCTATTGTTGGAGCTATGGAATTACAAACATATATTTTTATATATTAAAAAGTAACATATATGTATTGATTTGATTGGCTAAGAGATTGGAGGTCTTATTGTCGGCTTCGCTATTCCCATTGTAGTATATGTCAACATATCCAAACTTTTTCTCGTAGACAGTATGTTTTAATCATATATTTTTCCTGTATATTGCTTGAAGGTTGATTAATGCTACCATTAGTTCGAATGTTTGTATTAGCATTTTCTACTACTCGAATATATCCGTTAGTTTTGATATGTACTAAGCATATTGAAATGTTTTCATATCCAAGCTTTGTATATTTCTTGAAATTTATTGACACTTATTCTGAGATGCCTCAATAGGCCTGACAGCGTAAATGTTTACATATGACGCGACGTCCTCCAACACCCTTGACAACTTAAATGTTTGCATACCGCGAGGTCCTTAGACTGCCTGAGAGTCTTAAATGTTTATGTAAATACGGTTCTCAGAGTACATGCCAGTTCAATAGCCATTGTATGCTTCATCTTTGTTCTGCCATTGAAGCTACATACATTGTTTACTGGTTCGGTGACTGCTTCTTCTTTGCTAGTTTGTCAGGTGCTTCCATTGTATGTTTCATCCTCGTAATCGTTGAAGCTAGATACATTGTTTACTGGTTCGGTGAGTGGTTCTTCTTTGTTGGTTTCTCNACTGGTTCGGTGACTGCTTCTTGTTTGCTAGTTTGTCAGGTGCTTCCATTGTATGTTTCATCCTCGTAATCGTTGAAGCTAGATACATTGCTTACTGGTTCGGTGAGTGGTTCTTCTTTGTTGGTTTCTCGGTTGTTGTTTTTTGTTGTTTCACTCGCGATTCAACCTGCGCTTCTGCATTTCATCGTTTCGGAGTAATTTTCGATGCCATAGTTTCATTTTGTATTCCTTGTTTGTTGTTCAATGTTTGCAGTTTGCAAGTAAGAATGTTTGCTTATTTGTAGTCGCATGTTCCTTGTATGTTTTCGGTTCCTTTTCTGCTTCGGCTGAAGTTTCGCAATCGTTGGACATACATATGTTGTTCACTGGGTCTGTGGCTTTTGCTGGTTCGTTGGTTCCTAGGTAGCTGGTTCTGTTTGTTTGCCTGGGGTTTGTGCTTTGGGGCCGTGGGGGTGTAGTTCGGCCTCTTCGTGTTTTCTCGCTGGTTTGGTCCTTGCTGGTTTCTTTTCTTTCATTCAGCCTTGCAGGGTTGGGGTGTAGCGGCGGTGGTTGGAGCTTTTCTTTTTTCTTTTTTTTTCGGATTGTTATTGTTTTTTTGGGTCGCTTTACGATGTTCAACCCCTGCACCCACTAGTCAATCTGTAGTTATGTTATTTTCCATTTTTGCAGAGGCCGTTATCTGTAATTTTGTGAGATTTTACTGTTGCTGGAGTCTTGCCATGAAAGAAAATAGTTGCATACAAAATTGTTGGAGGATTAAATGTAAAGTTACAATATTTGTTGTTTTTTTGGTCAGATGTGCGAATATGACATGACATGTTCTTTCTCCTCTACATAGATTGGTGTGCGTACGATACAATTTGTGTTGTGCTTGAGATATGATATGTGCAACAAAGATTCTTCAAGATTATATTTTCATGTCTGGAAGCATGTCTGGGTAGTTTTCCACAGAAAACTGAGAACTTGTATGGTGGGCACAACAATTTGTGTAGAGGATAAAGAACATGGTTAAAGGGCATATCTGGATGAATTTCCAGGGAAAACCAGAAATCGTTTAGCTACGGCCATGCAATTGCGTGATATTTTCTGCCTTGTAATATATTTTGGCCAGGGAAAAAAAAGCTAGACGTTTACAACCATGGATAGAGAAGCACAAAGGTTCATGTTTCTGCCTTTGTAAACTGTTCATTGAGTCAGTTTTGCTGTATCTACATGTTGTTTGTTCTCCAGTGAATACCAGCTTCCATTGATGTTCAATGAATTTTGTGGGTTCCCACATTGAAACAAACATAGTAGCTGGAGAAAAGGAGGGAGTCTTGACTGCATCGACTGAAGAGGATATAGAAAGGTGCATGCTTGTACTGTTATTTCATATTGCGCTGTTTTGTATTTCATTTATGGTATGTATATGTGTTAAACTAGTTGCATGCCTTCCTACATGGTAAGTTATCTTGGTTACATACGTTCCTTCCTACATACTAAGCTAGTTTATGTACGTTGTGTTTGTGCTGCATTTAAAGAAATGGAATCGCTGGACAGGACGAAGGACTCTTTGGCGGGTAAATAGACCTTTTTATTTTTCTTTTAGATGTTTATTTTCATACTAACTTGCCTTCGTCTCAATTGCATCTTCGGCGTTGACGCCTTGGAAAAAACAGGTTGCTTGGACAGGGAGATGAATACTTTTGTGCAGTAGCAGAGGGTTCTGTGGTACAATCTTCTAAAAGGTATACCAAGTGTGCTGGTAAATTAAATATACAAACTGGGTGGGAGCATATAATATTAGACTTGAAAATGATGAATTCACAGTAATGGGCCTTTCTGCGCTCCATGTTTCTACTTTTTCCATTTTCTATTATCCCTTTTGTTTTCTAATTCATCTGCTTAGTGTGGTTTCCGAAAATTCCCTCATGCACCAGTTGGCGGACTAACGGACTGACATATGTGGTCCTGCTTCTACCTTATTCCATAGTTACCCACTTTGTTGATTGCGGCTACCAGGTTGGTAGGTTGAAGATTTCTCCCCTGGCTTCTGGGGGTCCGCGATATACAGATTGGCCATGGTGACCCGCGGTCACGCCCTTTTTACTGTTAAACATTTCTTTAGTTAAAAAATTAAGATGCATATAGTTTTATGGTTATTTGGTCCTTCTGATGGACAATATACAATGCATATATTTGTTTAGTCCTGATGTTCATCTGCACATCCTTGCATAAGAAAAAGTTGGACTAGTGAGACGGCCATGAGCAGTTAGTCATCCCAGACATCGACAGACCGACAAGGCCAAAGGTAAAGATGTATACGTTGTGCTCTTACTATGTTTACTAA